>JAKNSH010268343.1:0-31218 GCA_027790015.1 Cymbopogon flexuosus
CAACAACTCAGAAAAGTCACAGCACAAAAGCAAACCAGCGAAGCAATCTACTAAGACCAAAAGTGGTAGCAATGGGAAGAATGAGGAGAAAATCTCCAAAGAAAAGCCCACTGAAAGCAGTCAGTACACTGAATTGCCACCGCCACCTCCACTACCACCGCCACCCCCTCCGCCTCCGCCACCTCCACCTCTGCCACCTGCTGTGCCGCCTCCCCTGCCTCCATCACCAGAGCCTGAGCAAACTGGAGTTCTAGCCGAAGATATGATAGAAGACATGGATATCTGTGACACCCCACCGCACACTAGTGCAGCACCTGAACCTACTGAACCAATTTGTGATATAGGGAGGTGGTTTTACCTTGATCACTTCGGTATCGAGCAAGGACCTTCCAAGCTTGCTGAGTTGAAGAAGCTGGTGGAAGATGGATATCTTCTTTCTGACCATCTGATAAAACATGCTGACAGCAACCGATGGGTGACTGTAGAGAATGCAGCTTCACCACTGGTGCCATCTGATTTCCCCTCTTTATATTCAGACACTTCAACACAGATGGTTAACCCCCCAGAAGCCCCAGGAAATTTGCTCGATGAAGCTCTAGAGGAGACTTCTAACTTGGCTACAGGTGCTGAGGATAAACAAAAGGAGGAAGCTTCTGCAGAAGATAGTGAAGAATTCTACATTGATGATAGGGTTGAAGCACTGATGGATGGATCAATTTTGGTGCATGGCCAGGAGCTCGAGATCATTGGAGGTAAAACAGAAGTTCTCTTTGCTATATTTGAAGATTCATGTGTTTTTGCTGTGGGCTGGGCTGGACTTGGGTTCTCTGTTTTTTTTTGGGGATATATATCCTTTTGGAGTTGGCTGCGAAGCCTTTGGTTATGGTTTCTTGTGGAGTGTGGTTGTGGAGGCAATAAACACGCATCCCATCACGATTGCAGTTTGCACCTGAAAGAGCCGATGAGGTGTTATATGATGCCTATTTGCTTGGGTTTGGGCCGTTTGGGCCCATAAGCTTGCATTATTGGTCTTGTTTGGAAACAGTTTTCTGTTGCAAAAAATCTTATGGCCCTGACCTTGGTTTTTCTAGGAATTTTAGTTGTTTTAACTGTTTTGCATCTGCACCCCTGGGAACATTTTTTTGATCCGATGGCCATAAAAAGTTACACTTTTTTGCATATATATCCTTGTAAAGCTCTGTATTTGGATTTCTGCATAATTGTATCAGATCTATTCATGCCATGTTTGAAAGTATAGATCTCTAATCTGCCTTCTAAAATCAAAGATGTTGTTCTGTAAGTTTAGTTGGACAATTAATAGTTTTTTTGAGTGGGTGGGGAGGGGGGGTGTAAATGCAAATACAGAACTTCCCAGGCCATTTCAAATATCAGCTGTTTTTTTTGTTCTTTGATTTTCTTTGAATAATGAATTGCACTGTGCCTTTGTGAACTTGCATTTTACTTTCCCAGCACCATGAAGGCCTGAACTTGCACAAATTTATGGAGTTAAACCACATGGCTGGACTAATGTTGTAGCATTTTGCCATTTGGAATTTGCAGAGCTTTTAGGTGCAGATTTTCAGCCTGCTGATTGGCAAAGATGGAGTCGCTCTGAAGGTACTGTATCAGTTCACATTTTACTTGGCCTTAGGATTTTACTGTTCCTTGTCCAATTTTTGGGAATGGCTATATGTTTTTATTCATTTTAGATGGTATCCAACTTTAAGATGCTGACTCTGTGTTCTGCTTTTCGTATTTTATCATCTGCTTTTGAGCCTAACATTTCTTCAGAAAACATATCTAAAATTGTTTCATCAAATACTACAGAAATTCTTCTCTTGTAGTTCTTTCATGATGTCACCTTATAAATTCTTTGGTTGCCCCCTTGGCATTTGTGATTTATATATTATTATTGTGTCAGATTTTGCTAGGTTCCATGTGCACACTGAAGGAGATGATGGAATCAATGGAGGCACAGAATTCTTAGAAAATAGAGCAACAGATGCTTATGGCCTTGTGTCTGTGGAGAAGAACAACTTTCATCATTATGTTGAGTCTAGCGAATGGTTTTCTGGGAGGTGGTCATGCAAAGGTGGTGACTGGAGGAGAAATGACGAATTGAGCCAAGATACTCCATTCAGGAAAAAACTTGTTCTCAATGAAGGGTATCCTTTGTGTCAAATGCCAAAAGGTAGCTATGAGGATCCACGCCGGCCCTGCAAGGATGAGTTGTACTACCCTGTACGTGCTAAAAAGCATGACCTGCCATTGTGGGCATTCTCATCGGCAGAAGAAGATACTGACAGTGTTAATGACAACACTAAAAGTGGTGTTGTGCCTGGGAAACCTGGTCAGACCAGACAGCCTCCTAGAGGAGTGAAGGGCATGATGCTTCCAGTGGTTAGGATAAATTCTCGTGTTGTTAAAGACCAATCAACTGTTGAACCCCGTACAAAACCCAGAGGAACTGATCGACCACTTTCGAGATCATCACGCTCCCAATCAATTGGGGCTGAGAGAAGTTCTGTCCATGAAGGTTCGTCACATTCCAGGAAGCACCATGACCATGATTCACAAAGTTCGCACAAGTCCAAGTCTGTTCCAAACATTCCAAAGGACCGTGTATGCACTGTTGATGAGCTGTCAGTTAATCGGGGCGACTGGTACTACCTTGATGGCACTGGGCATGAGCATGGTCCATTTTCTTATTCCGAATTGCAAAGTTTAGTTAAAAAGGGCACCATCATCGAACAAAGTAGTGTATTCCGTAAGCTTGATAACACATGGTTTCCAGTTCTTAAGGATTTAAAACCTGGAAGCTCTGTTCCCGGTGCAGCACGAAGCTCAAATTCTACTGCTGCTCCTATGCACCCAGACCAATATAGTTTTGGTGTGAACCAAGGATCAGGTAGCTTCCATGAGTTGCACCCCCAGTTCGTGGGTTATACACGTGGTAAATTACATGAACTAGTCATGAAATATTTCAAGAGCAGGGAACTTACTTTAGCTATAAATGAGGTCTTGGATCCATGGATTTCAGCAAGGCAACCAAAAAAAGAATTTGAAGCATACTTTTCGCACAATTCAGCATCTAGGAATTTGCTGCCAGGTACTGTGGTGACATCTTAATTGCTTACTTTCAGCTCTTAAATTTTAAATTTTAGCTAATCTTAAATGTATTCGAAATCTTGAACTATCAGATTTGTTTCACTCACATATTCTGTCTAGCTAAACACTGAACAAAATTTGTGGGCATTTGTAACGTTTCCTTTTCCTTTGTGAGCCTTACAGAAGATGGTGGGTCTGCAAAAAGGGTGAAGTTGCTACCTGACCAGGGTGATGAAGATATTCATTTGTCAGAAGACATTCTTGCCAGTCGGAAGGAGGACATGTGTTTTGAGGAGTTATGTGATGGAGCATCTTCTGTTGATATTGATTCTGGGAATCCAAGAGCAGGAAATGAAAGCTGGGGTCTACTAAATGGCCATGTGTTAGCAAGAATCTTCCATTTTATGAGGGCAGATGTGAAATCACTTATTTCTTCTGCAGCTACCTGTAGGAGCTGGAATGCTGCCGCGAAGTATTACAGGAACATGTGTAGATTCATTGATCTGTCTTCTGTTGGCCCTCTTTGCACTGATTCCGTGTTTTATGATATTATGGTATGTGTCTTGCCTATCTGCTTGAACTTTTAAGAATTTACTGCTGTCATCTCCTAACTTTGGACTCAATCATTCATCTTCGTTTCAGGCTGGTTATGAGAAGCAAAATATTAGGACTCTTATTTTATCTGGTTGTTTGAACCTTAGTTCACATGCCCTTGGCAGAGTACTGGAGCAGCTTCCAGAAATATCTTATGTTCACATTCAAGGCTGCAGTCATCTAGGGGATCTGAAAAATAAATTTCAGCATGTAAAATGGATCAGGAGCTCATTGAATCCAGAGGAGTCATATCGGAAAATGAAAACCTTGAAGCAGATTGGTGATGGGAACAACCACTTATCCAAAGTTGCAAGGAACTTCAACAATCAGCTGGATGGTTCTGATGAGCTTGATGGTTATTTTGCTGATATTTCAAGTAGAGAGAATGCCAACCTTTCATTTGGACAAGGTTTCTATAAACGATCAAAATTGCTTGATGCTAGAAAGTCCTCTGCAGTTTTGTCGAGGGATGCAGAAATGAGGCGTTTGATGCAGAGACAGGCAGAGAACAGTTACAGGAAGATGGAAGAGTTTGTCATAAACAGACTGAGAGAAATTATGAGGAGTAACAGATTTGATTTTTTCATTCCAAAGGTACCATCACGATTTGATAATTATTTAGAATGAGTCCTCTTGATAGTCTAATACGATGTACTAATGCTTCACACCCATATCTGTTTCATTTTACAGGTTTCCAAGATCGAAGGTAGGTTGAAAAATGGGTATTATGCTCGGCATGGCTTTCGTACCATCAAGCATGACATCCGTACCATGTGCCAAGATGCATTGAGGTAAAAATGATCTGGTATAATCTAGTTGAAAATTCTAGAAGTTTATGTGATGTATTTCTAACATTTCATATTCTACCTCAGATATAAAGATAGCAATGATTCGGGAGATATAAAGCAAATTGTTGTCTCCTTCATACAGCTAGCAAAGAGACTAGGGAACCCAAGGTACATTTCTGAGAGAAATGGAGCAGCAGCCCAGGACAGCCTGGACATTAAACTCAAAAAGAAGCAAAACAAAACAAGAGGAGCAAATTTGGTGGCTGCTGGAGCAGATAATTCATCTCGTGCATTTGACCTTGAAATCAAAAGAAGTCTGTCTAAATTAAAGAAAAAGGATGTTTACTCTGGTAGTGAAACATCTGATGGTGATGATGGCTACTCTGAAGGTGATGAAACTGAGAGTGAAACTACTGTTTCTGATACTGAGAGTGACCTGGATGTAAATTCTGGAGCTTGGGATTTAAAAGGAAACGGTCTAAAGTTAATTGAACCTGGGGAATCTGTGACCGATGATCGTATATTGGGTGCCCGCATGACAAAGGCGAGCCTTGTTCCTCCAGTTACTAGGAAGTATGAAGTTATTGAGGAGTACATTATTGTAGCAGATGTGGAGGAAGTACAACGAAAAATGAGAGTTGCTTTACCTGATGATTATTCAGAGAAGTTGCTATCACAGAAGAATGGCACCGAAAACTTGGAGCTTCCAGAGGTTAAGGATTATCAACCCCGAAAGGTAGCAGGAGATGAAATCCTTGAGCAGGAAGTATATGGCATAGATCCATACACACACAATCTACTGAGTGACATTATGCCTGCTGATCTTGAGTTGTCACCTACCGACAAGCATATCTTTATTGAGGAGGTAATTGGCTCTAGGTTACACTCTGCTCTCTCTTTCAGTTCAAGCTTTGAACTTACCCAAAATATTGTCAATGCAGTTGCTTCTGAATACATTGAATAAGCAAGTTAGGCATTTCACTGGTTCCGGAAATACCCCTATGACTTACAGCCTTAGGCCTGTCATTGAGGAAATCCAAAGGTCTGCGGAGGATAGTGGTGACAGGCGAACTTCAAAGATGTGCTTGGCGATGCTAAAGACCATGAGAAATCGCTCTGATCAGAACTTTGTTGCTTATAGAAAGGTATGCCTTCAGCAATTAACTCATGGTCATTTCTTGTGTCTTTTGACACGTTTGGTACATCCTTTTCAGGGTCTTGGTGTTGTTTGCAACAAAAAAGGTGGATTTGGTGTAGATGACTTTGTTGTCGAGTTCTTTGGGGAGGTATGCCTTAGTTTTAAATATTCATCCATTCTACCTAGAACGTTGAGCAGTAGTATAGCCATGAATATTTCGATTTTTAACATTGCAGGTTTACCCTTCTTGGAGATGGTATGAAAAGCAAGATGGTATTAGGCATATACAAAACAACAGTGAAGATCAAGCTCCTGAGTTTTACAACATTATGTTGGAAAGGCCAAAGGTTTGTGTTCAGTCTCTGATTTTGATGAGATCTAACCTGTAACTGGTGTCACTTCAATTCATGGTCTTCTCCATCCTATTAACGTTTTACTTCTTTCATGATGGAAGGGAGACCGAGATGGATATGACTTGGTTTTTGTTGATGCGATGCACAAGGCCAACTACGCAAGTAGAATCTGCCACTCCTGCAATCCTAACTGTGAAGCAAAGTAAGCTCCTTTTGAGCTTCAGATTTCTACCTTGTGAATTTGAACTGTTTCATTGCTTCTGTGGTTATATAATATTATTCTTTGGTTATTGTTCAGAATTTATATGCATGATGTGTATGGGGTGTTTTTTGGAGGAGTACCCTGAAATGGCATGCAGCTCTCCTGCGCTGTTTGAGAAAAGAAAATTATTTATATGCATGATGATGCAAAAAATTGACATGAAAGCTATACAAGCTTGTCTGTTAATAAGTGTTGATAGCATTTTACTTCCTAAACTTGTACTGCTCTGTTGTTACTCTAATAAATCCATTTTTCTGGTATTCTGCTGCGGGTTGTAGATTATTATGTACTCTTTCAAGATACTTGGCATTCCACAAATAATGTTTATTTATTTCGTGGGTCTGGAAATCAGTATGAGTGAGCATTGAGCAATATAATGTAGCTGTACTTGCATATCCATCTTTGTTCTGTTTGTTGGAGCACAGTGCTATTCAGAGTTGGGATTTATGTATCAAGTTGCTTTGACAAATTTCAGTGCATGTTTGCTTGGTTATGCTTATGCAAACCATTGATAATTTGAATACAGTGTATGTGCTACCATGTTTGCATGCCTCAAAATGCTTAGACTCTTCTTTCTCTCCCCAAGGCTAATGTCCACTAATTTATGCTTCTTGATTTTTTTTTTTTTAAAAAAATAGAGTGACAGCAGTGGATGGTAAATACCAGATTGGAGTTTACACACTTCGACCAATTGCAGAAGGCGAAGAAATCACTTTTGATTACAATTCAGTAACTGAGGTGAGCACATTTCTGGTTCCTTTATGAAATTATGTATAATGTATTACATTGCAATATTCGATGCCTACATACTTGTTTTGCTAGAGCAAAGAAGAACATGAAGCATCAGTCTGCCTCTGTGGAAGTCAAGTGTGCCGGGGCAGCTATTTGAATTTTTCTGGTGAAGGAGCCTTTGAGAAGGTGAACTTTTCAAATTATGCTTGTGGATAGTTTAGAAGGAATGCCTGTAGTGCCAATATTTATTGATTATTTGCATGATTCTGACATTCTCACATCTACTGATGTCGTTGTGAATCAGGTATTGATGGAATACCATGGTGTGCTTGATAGGCATAGCCTGCTGCTACAGGCTTGTGAAACAGACTCAGTTTCTCAACAAGACTAGATTGACTTGGGTAGAGCTGGTCTTGGTACCTGTTTGCTTGCTGGTTTGCCTGGATGGCTTGTTGCTACACGGCTCACCTGGTAATTGTAATAGCTGTCTTTTGTTCAGTTTCTGTTCTGATGTTGTAACCAATTTAGCTTGGTCCTTATATCAACTTTTGTTGTAAAAGGTACGGTTTATATACCTTGAGAGACAGAAACTCCCTGATGAGATTTTAAGGCACAATGTGGATGAGAAGCGCCAGTTCCTTATAGAAATAAACATGGATTCTGAGAAGAATGATGCTGAGGTTCAGGTAAATAGCTGATGGTTTGGTCAGGCCTCCTAGTTCTATTTCCCCCTTTCTTATTTGCCTGAGTGTCAACTAATTTTGTCGCTACTCTCAGGCAGAGGGAGTATTGAATTCAAGATTACAGCAAATAGTGCATACACTTGACAAGGTGAGTTTATGTTCAATATTGGGCTTGTTTGATGATACCTTATCTACCATACATAATGTATCATTGCTTATCCTTATTGGCTTATGTACCAACTCTTCAGGTGAGATATGTTATGAGATGCATATTTGGAGACCCAAAGAATGCTCCTCCTCCTCTGGTAAGGCTGTCTGGGAAAAATCTGGTATCTGCCATCTGGAAAGGGGACAGTTCGATAGTTGCTGAACTCCTTCAGACGATGGAACCTCATGTTGAAGAAGAGGTACTTAGTGAACTGAAGGCCAAAATCCGTGCTCATGATCCGTCAGACTCTGAAGATATTGACGGAGGCATTCGGAATTCTCTCTTGTGGTAAGTTTGGGACATTTTCTATATGTGCAATGATTTCTCCCCTACAATTACTCTGATCCTCCTTTTGTACAGGTTGCGTGATGAATTGCGAACTCTTCCATGCACTTACAAGTGCCGTCATGATGCTGCTGCAGATTTGATTCATTTGTATGCTTATACAAAGTGCTTCTTCCTAGTCCGGGTAAGTGAAAGCTTATTACTTACTGAGAAAATAATGGTTGTGGTTTTGCCATCTGTTCTTTAGAGCTGACTCAAGTATGGCTGCGTGCAGGATTATAAGACAGTAAAATCTCCACCGGTTCAGATCAGTCCGCTTGACTTAGGCCCCAAATATGCTGATAAACTGGGACCAGGCTTTCAGGAGTACTGCAAGACATACCCAGAAAATTATTGCTTAGCCCAGCTTATCTATTGGTATAGCCAGAATTCAGAACCTGAGTCTAGATTGACAAGAGCTAGAAAAGGTTGCATGTCATTGCCAGATGTCTCGTCCTTCTACGTGAAGTCTGCAAAGCCATCACAAGAGCGAGTTTATGGGAATAGAACTGTGAGATTCATGTTATCGCGCATGGTAAGTGCTGTTTTGTGATTGCTTGGGGTTACCAGATTGCAAAAATCATGTGCTCGAACTCATTTTGGAATGGGAGGTAGAGAAAGCAAAATTCCAAAAGAATAAGTAACAACAGTTTAACTGTTTTGCACACTCATGTAGACCCCATATATCAGACGCCATTACCTACCGCCACCAATATTTTTCTGAATCATTTTTTGCTACTTCTCATAACTTTATGCACATTAAATGCTTTACGTGGATAAAATTATGATGTTTAGTTGTTCTTATTGACCTTTATCTTCTAGAAGAAACTATTACGTTTTCTTGCCAGCTATTTTTTCTCAATTTCTTCCCAAACTGTTTATCTTACACCTTGGCATATTGTCGGTACTTTGTTGAAGACATTTATGCCTGACTGCTAATTGATCCAACCTGTGATGTAGCATGCGTGCTTCTTTTTCTTTGGATCCCAGCAATCACTGTTTTCGCCTATAAAAAGTTGGATATGTGAAGACTGGCATCATCTTACGAATTGATGTTTTGGTGGTTGATTATACAGGAAAAGCAGGCACAGAGACCATGGCCAAAGGATAGGATATGGGTGTTCAAGAGTGATCCGAGATTCTTTGGTAGTCCAATGATGGACGCCGTGTTGAATAATTCCCCACTTGACAAGGAGATGGTGCATTGGCTCAAGACGAGACCAAATGTTTTCCTAGGCTAGTAAAAAAAAGGATTGTAGGCAGACAAGATGGTATTTGGTTGTTTCTCCCTTTTGGAGATTTTAGTCTACAGGATTCTTTTTCCGACTCACACCTTGGCTACCTGATCATGGGGAGTTTAGCTTTTAGATAGCAGGGTAATAGTCTCACACCCCCATCTGTACATTCCCCTCTCCCTACCTTCCTTGTAGAGATGTATCTGGTCAATAACTCATAGATTCGTCATTGATTTAATGTAGTGAATTTTCCCCATAGGAATGCCCCCTCTTTTGTTTCATGTAAATGCAGAACAATTTCAATCTTGAATTCAGTAATGCGTTACAGGCATGTTGCATTTCTATGGTTCAGTTGGGCTGTTTCAGTCAATAAAGGCTTTATAGGTTCCAATCACAGGAAATGATCTGAGCATGAGATTTGATGGTTGAAACTGTACATGAGTTGTGTTGGGAATTTCAATTTGAAGCATGATGCTATATTTTTGTTTTACACAGGTGGTGATTTGCGCCCCACTTTGTGTTGTGCAAGTGAAATTGCAAACAGAAAGCTGCAAGGTGTAGAACAAAATTGTAATACCGGCCTTCTCGTCTGCTCTCATGCCTATTTTCTGTCTATATTGGCTATTGCAATTGAGCTTGTAGGAATCTGTAGCAAACTTAGGCTTGGTCCGATCATGTTTGTCTTTTGTCATTGGCAATGTGTGTAACTTGCATGATCTGTGCTGTTTTTGTGATGATGATCTGTGCTGTTTTTGTGTTGCATGGACTTTGTTGTTTTTTGCGTTTTTGTTTTGCTGTTATTTTTTTGACAACTGTCTTGATCGGTTGGTGTGTGTTTATAAGGGTTTGTTTTAATTTTTTAAGTTTTTTTTTTCTTATGAACTAATATATGCAATGCCTAGATACATAACAAATATTATATAGCTCACAAAAGCCATAACGATGTACAATTTGAAAGGCATCCTTTTTTTGTGTGTGTGGCAAGGTGGATGATGGGTGCATTCGGTTCCAGGTGAGTCTCGCCTAGCCTAACCTGGCTTTAGTTGTATTGAACAGCTAAATATTCAACGTCCTCCAACTCAAGACATGGTTTTTTATGCAAAAACGTAAATTTTACTTTTTTAATGAGACAACTAATCCAAAATTTAACAATATTTATTATAAGAGTACTGAGGACATATCATAATATTAATAATTAATAATTATATAAATATATGGTGAAATGATTGTATGGCTATTTGAGTAGTGAGTTTTTTTGGGGGGGTGGGGGGGGGGGGGGGGTGGGTGTGGTGTTGAATGGAGTATTCTGTTGGGCCATTTTGTGCAACTGCTTCTATTCTGAAGTCTAGTTGCTCGTTTGCCTTCATTTTTTAAACTTTTTTTATTTGTCCCTATTTTTTAAAACCCAAGCCTTGAGTTGCCCCCATCCCGTTAAGTGGACTTAACGGTGTTAAGTATAGGATGAAAAGACGAAAATACTCTCTCTTACTGTCGCATGGACCCCGCTCGTCAGCTTCTTCCTCTAACTCCTAGTAGTCTATGCATGGAGGACAACCGGCAGCTACGCGCGGCGCAACTCACTACTGCGCTGTGGCCGTGCGGTTCTGGGCGTGCACGCCCGGCAGCACCCATGACCGGACGCATGAAGAAGCTCCGTCCGCGTGACCGCTGCTCTGCCCAGAACCTCCGGCCGCCGCATCCACGGCGTGTCCGCCCGCTGCTCCGGCCGTCGCGCGCCCGCCGCTCCGGACGAAGCTCCGGCCGCAGTTTCGCCTGAACCTCCGGCCCCCGCGCACCCGCTTTGGCTCGTCGCGTCCGCCCGCCACGACCGCTGCCTCGCGTCCGCTCGCCGCGCGACCGCCTCGTGCCTGCTCGCCTCGTGCCCGCTGCTTGGCCCACAGCATCCGCCCGCCATGACCACTGCCTCCCGCTGTGTTGGAACCGTAGCTGCCGGCACCCGTATCGCAAGTCCAGAAAGAGAAGAGAAGGAACGATGGGATGAAGATCATTGAAATGGATAAGGGGTAATTTGGTCTTCTACCAGTTTTTCCTTTTTCTTTTTCTTTTTTGTGGGTCTAAACTTAACCCCAGCTCACGGTTATTAAAAGTAGGGGCAAATGATGTGTTCGGTTTCAGAAAATAGGGGCAAACGAGCAAAGTTTAAAAAATAAGGGCAAACGAATAATTAGACTCTAGAATAGGGGCAGTTGCAAAAAACCCATATTTTATTAGCGTTGGTTGTAACTTTGTAGGTTTGTGTTACACACTTTCTGTATTAAAAAGGATGTCTATTAGTAATACGTTAATGTATGATAGTTATCACACTTATGTAAGAAAGAATGACTAATTTTAGACAAACTGCTAAAGGAGTTGTCGAAGCTCTCGCTCGGGATAGACCTCGTTGAGAATAAGACATCGACATGTTATCCTAGGTCGCGCGAGCAAGTCTATAATGTCGTTCTCAGTGACGATATAAGAAAAATAGAGCGAAAAAGATATAATAAATTAGTTTTTATTAATTGGATGTTGAATATCTCAATCGGTCAGGTACACAGATACATTTTGTTTCTAAATCCGAATTTAAATGTCAACACCATCTTTAATTCTACTTTTATAACCATCCGATCCGAAACGGTACAATCTGATACCGGAACATTCCGTCGTAGTGACCGAAAGCATTTTCTTTATTCCCACAATCCCCCCGCGTGAATATTTTCTGGACAATGGGAGTTTTTTCTCCTGACAAAAACAAGAAAAAAGGACGGGAAAATAGATTTGCCCGATGGAATCGGGAATTTGGGCATTTGGCGTGCACGGGGCCGCACCCGACGCCGCGCCCGACCGGGCAAAAGCAAGCAGCCTGACACTGCTGCCACTTCCTCCGCCAGTTGCCGAGTCCAAACCTAGCCTTCAATCCCCCGACCGCAACGCCGCCGGTCTCCTACTCCCCGCTCGCCTCCACCCCTCGAGTCCCTCGTGGTCTTCCCCGCCCGATCCTCCGCCGCGCCGCCGCCGCTCCTCTCTTCTGGCGGGCGCCATCCCGCGGAGGAGCGGAGATCCGTCCGTCCGGGCGCGGATTCGGTCCCTTCCCTTCTCGGTGGTGAGTCCGCTGCTCCGCATGGTTGAGTTCCCTCGTGGTTCCTTCCAGGGGTCGGTTCTGTTCTCGATCAATCAGAACCGAACACACACCTTTACGCGCCGCTTTCACGTGCGTCGATTGTTGCGCGGCTTGCTTGGTACCCTACCTCTGTCGATTCGTCCAATACATCGGTTGATTCGACGAGGTTCTCCACTCCTTTTTTTTCTGCAGCGTGCCGTGCAAGGTCGCCATTGCTTGCCACCGTAGGACCTGTTGGTCGTCGATTGAGGGATGGGCATGGGTTCATTCTAGTTTTGAGAACAGCTTGTGGGATAGGCATGGCCCTCGTGCGCCACGCCGAGTCTCCGCCTCTGGGCTGTGGCGGGTTGGGTATTTTTTAAAAAAATAATAATATAGGTTTACGCGTGGCTCCTATGACAGATTGGCTGATCCCTTAGGGAACACAGGGGTCTCGGCCATGTAAGATTTGCTCTGGTTGCTTGTCTGTGGGTGGGATCTATGATCGTTGATGGGCCTGTTCGATCTGATTCAGGTTTTGATCTAGGATTGCTCTCCTAGTGCATGCCGCATTAGCCGGAAACAATAAATGCCCTAACACCTGTTTTTCAAAAACTTGGGCTGCATCTGTATGTATATCTAATGGTTATATCCGACATGTTGGGGTAGCTGTTAGGCTAATATCGCTGATCGGAAGAGATCTTGTTCCTTCATTATTGTTTATTATTTTGTGTTCTATAGATAGCTTCCCCACTGTTATGCACTTATTACTGCTCCGATTTGTGACTACTTGTTATTTAGTCAGTTCTAACTTGTTTGATCTTCCTGCAGGTTACTCCTACAGTGAGGGTAACTGGAATAACTGAGATGTGTGGTGTGCTCTCTCTTTAGCTTGGTGATCATCTGAAGATATAAGAGATAGAAATCAAACCATCGGTTCATGTATGGTTAAGTCATGCTAAGAAAAACAAAGTCCTGATAACACATATACAGTGCATGTGCTAGCTGGCAGTATGACTGAAAACGGTGGCATTATTGACCTGAGCTCAGATAGTGATGATGACTCATTTTTCGATGATGATCACCAGCCACAGCCAGCATCTGCAATCACAAGGTTTGATCAAAATGCTGAAGGACCTAAAATCAGTTTTGAGGATGAAGATTGGCAGAGGAGTGCTCCTGCTCCTTCGTCGGCTTGGCCTACTGAGAACAACAATGGCCAATACAGGATTCTTCCAGCATCCGTTACAAATGGTAGAAATGGTGAGATTCGTCGTTCTACTTTTGGTTCAGGGGACAGGATTCATCCCCACCCAAGTTCTTCTATGGCTATGCGACAGGGCCTTTCTACTAACAGTAGAATTGATAGCAGTTCTACAGCAGATGCAAATGACAATAACAAGAGGGTCCTTCCACCATCCTTTTCAAATGGCAATGCATCGAAATCTATGCATCCAATTGCTGCTGGCGAGACACGCAAGCTGCCACCGCATTTTTCCACTAAAAGGTCAACAAATGTCGGTGAAAACAGAATGGGGACAAATATTGCCAACGGAAATTTACATCCTTCATCTTCAGTAATGGCAAGAGGAGGTTCTAGTACACTTGGTACCCAGAAAGTGGATGATGATGGTGCGTATGCTAGCATCACATGATATAATTTTATCGATTATACAAACATTGGAAATGGTGCAGGTATTCTGTAGTAACATTAATCTCTATCCCTTTTTATATGGGCAGATGACGTTATTGTATATGGAGGTTCTACCTCACATAGGGTACTGCCTCCAATGGTTGGAGCAACCAGTTCTAATAACAGTGAAGTTGCTAATGGCTTTGAGGCACACAGTCGCCTGAACCCTGAAAATAGGGTCTTAGATTATGATGAGAGAGCAGTATATCAAGAAGCACTGCAGGTATCTTTGATCATTTATTCATACATGTTGCTTGCTTCCTGCCCAGCTAATACTGTGGTGGGCTGAATCCAGTGGCAGTCTGAATGCATTTGGATTAAATATTAATAATCTCCTCTTTGCTTGAACTTACATCAATTGCAGTTTCTATACAATGTAACCACTGTTCTCAGTGCTGGCTTGACTTGATGAATCTGTGGTAGTGCTAGGAAACTTTAATTTATCTAATTGGCAGTTTCCCACTTCATCAGAAGTACTCTATAAGGGATAGAGAGAATCACATTAAGTTTATAATGTCGACATGTGTGCTCGCTGTATAATGTTTTCAAAGAAAATAAATTGCATCGTCCAACCCGTTGAATTTGAATAAATCATTCATACAAATACTTACCTTTCATTTTACTTTATGTTCTGATTGTGACACAGGTAAAATGATTTAATGGGTTTTTTGCATGCTTCATTTATTCTTTCTTGCGTGTGAGGCACTTTTTTAGTACAAAAGCAGTTCTGAAAAATCGCATGTCATTTACAAAATCTGATTATTGGCTAACAAATTAGACTGTCTGATCTCTGATCATGAAAAATCGCATGTCATTTACAAAATCTGATTATTGGCTAACAAATTAGACTGCCTGATCTCTGATCATTGATTGTCCCCTTTCTTTACCTTGTTTGACTTACTCTGTTATTTGAAATGCAACAATATCTCCATGTGCAACATGCTTTTCAAAACATAGCTGCGTGAACGCCTAAATATTTGAAAACGGTTCTAACAAACGGGAGACTATCAATTTATCATAATCTGCGGGAACGCCATGTGCAGCCTGAATGTTTATCCCTTTTTTTTGACAATATATATACTTATATTTTGAGTTTCTCATTTTGCTTGTAAGATTATTTCCTGATCCATACTTAACCAATAATAAAGGTTTCAGCTCCGTTCACTAGATCTTCCAGACAATAAATTTTAAGTGTACTTTAGTCAAGGAATCCAGAGATTGATGGTTCATTTTACACATTTTTAATCTGATGATTCAGTAAATATGTTTAGCAACTACCATAACCATTAACAAATCTTCCTTTTCTGAAGGTTTTTGTAAACATGTGTGTCTGTTTTGACTTTTAAGTGAGGCATGCATATTTGCTTTTTTTTCGTTATCTGATATGAGATTATTCATTTTATTTCTCTCTCAACTATGATTTATTAAACCTGTAGGAATTATATGTTTACCCCAGTAAACTTTGTTTAGCTATTGCTTGTTATATTTCATTGTACTCTGAGTGTCATCTTTCTACTCCATGTATGTCATTGCTTTTCAAAATATGTTATGCAGCACATTAGTCGTGAAAAAAGGGAAGATGATCTGCCCGAGGGTGTGCTAGCAGTACCTCTGCTTAAGCATCAGGTACATGGAACCTTTTATAACTCTTGATTATGTGTCAATTCCTTCCGTGCTGGATATCATGTTCCTTACATACCTTTAATGCTTGAAAGAAAATGGCGTTGGCTTGGATGGTTTCAAAGGAGAATAGCTCACATTGCGCAGGCGGAATTCTTGCTGATGATCAGGTTATTTCTGATTTCCTTACTTCTTCATAAGCGATTAGATCTTTCATATTTGTATTCTAACAGTCAACCAGTTGTGTTGTAACAGGGCCTTGGGAAGACGGTGTCTACTATTGCTGTTATACTAAAACAGAGGATTGAACAGTCAAAATTTATGTCTGTTGATTCAGATCGTTTGAAATCTGAAGCACTAAACCTTGATGAAGATGATGAAGGAGAACAAACTGTTAAGAGTGAACCTAACAAGGACCAAGGCGCTAGTTCATCGTCAGCAGCTGCTGGTACTAGCAGTGAACTTTGTGTTAATCAACCGAATAATGTTCTGAATAAAATGGTTGAAACCAAAGTGGAACGCAAGAAAAAGGCTAAAGCTTCCACATCATCTGCATCCACCTCACGTTCCATGACAAGGCCAGCTGCAGGTACTCTAGTAGTGTGCCCTGCTAGTGTTCTTAAGCAGTGGGCTAACGAATTAACTGACAAGGTTAGCGAAGGTGCTAAATTATCTGTTTTAGTCTACCATGGTGGTGCAAGGACCAAAAATCCAAGTGAGCTGGCAAAATACGATGTAGTTGTGACTACATATACAATTGTGGCCAATGAGGTACCGAAACAGATGGCTGATGATGACGCAGATCAAAGGAACGGTGAAGATCCTTCTGCTGGCAATAAAAGAAAACCATCAGGAAATATGCAAAACAAGTCCAAGAAAAAGAAGAAGAAACTCAAGGACAACTTTGAGCTTGACAGTGGCCCAATTGCAAGAGTGCGGTGGTTTAGGGTTGTGCTTGATGAAGCTCAGACAATTAAAAACTTCCGAACTGTAGTGGCCAGAGCCTGTTGTGGGCTAAGAGCAAAACGGAGATGGTGCTTATCAGGAACACCTATACAGAATGCAATTGATGAGCTGTACAGCTATTTCCGTTTCTTGAAATATGATCCGTATTCCACTTATAACTCATTTTGCACAATGATAAAGCACCCAATTGCTAGAGATCCAATTCATGGATACAAGAAGCTTCAGGCTGTGCTGAGGGTAGTTCTCCTGCGTCGTACAAAAGGTGATAAAATTGGATTTTTACTCAATGTGTCTTCCTGCAGTTCAATTTTTTTATGTATGCTACCAAGTCTATGCGCGGCACTTAAATGTTATTTCTACTAGTGTTGTTTATTGCTACAGGATATGTGAAGGGGATTGTTGAAATTTATTCCTCCATTTAACCCTACATGATGTTCGGGGTTAACATTCCATATCTGCATGCTGTTTTCTGTTTTAGATAGCTTTGTTTAAGATAGTAGAATATTAATCCGTTTCTTGTGCTTTTACTATTACTATAGAGCAGCCTGTAAGTGCTTGCTATTTTATTGGGCATTGTTGTCTTTTTTTCTCTACTTGTCTCCGTTGTGTCACATTATAGTTCCTTTTCATTGTGCATGTGGACTTGGCTGAGTTGATTCTATCTTCCGTTTGGTTAAAATCCCTATTAATGATTGGATGATACCTTTTCATGTAGAAACTCTGATCAATGGAAAACCAATAATAAATTTACCTCCGAAGACAATTAATCTGAATAAAGTAGATTTCACACAAGAGGAGCGATCCTTTTATTTGACTCTGGAAGAACGCTCTCGGCAACAGTTCAAGGTTAGTTATGTCTTCAAGTTCCACTTTCTTTTATCTACTATTTTTGTTGTTTCTTTTTGTTGTTGCTGGACAGTGCCTTGGTGTTGCTACTTTCTGTTAGAGCTTGTTGATTATTCGTTGCCATACTATATACATATGCTGAAGCTCAACATCAATGGTGTAATCTAGAGTCATTATTTGGGTTTGTATTTGTATTTCACTAGCTTTTATGTTTTTATATTTATTTAATCTGTACTGATCCAATCCATTGTTGTATATCTAAAAGTTTATAGTAGTTTGTTCAGTAGTTAAATAATTGCATCTCATGTTTGCAATGGGAAATCTTGAAACTGAAATGTCTGGATGCTGAAGTGTTGCCTTCCCATTTCAGGCATTTGCTGCGGCTGGGACACTCAAACAAAACTATGCCAACATCCTTTTAATGTTGCTGCGACTTCGTCAAGCCTGTGATCATCCTATTCTTGTGAAGGGCAATCAGTCAGAATATGGAGGTGATGGTTCTATAGAAATGGCAAAGAAACTTCATAAGGAAGTGGTGATAGATTTGCTTGCAAAACTGGAAGTGGGTTCAGGCTGTAGCTTATGCGATGTAAGCAATCTAATCTCTCGCTGCAATTTTGATGTTCACCTTCTTTCTATGTCTTTTTCCCTTCTTTTTGGGTGTAATCATATGAGCCTCATGTGTACTGCTGGATGTGTTATTAGTTGGATTCATTGGGTCGCTAGGGATTGGCTCCCTTGTAGATTAATTACAACATAGGATGTGTTGTTTAGAAGTTTTGTCCATGTGGTCCCAAATGCAGATTTTCTGCACTAGCTCCAAAATTTGGGTATGTATATGTATACAGTTTAAAAACTTAGAGAATCCAGACATTTACGTTAAAATATGGTACTCTATGTAAAGTTGCAAAAAAAAAAAAAAGTTGCCACGTGTAGTGCAAAAGATAGTTACGTTTAACAAAGGATGCTTATTTGTTATCTTTTTGCACAGCACATGTTTAGCATATTTTTGCAGAAATAACTGGTGTAAATTTTTAATATGATTTTTTTTTAAAGTATGCAAATTTGGAAAATCCAACTTAGGTCTGTTCATTTAAGGTGCTGCCGTTCAGGTGATCCCACTTTGTTATGAATCTACCCCATCAAACTTCATTTTTTAGAAGTTTTTGACATTGGACATGAAAACATAACAAAATGACTGCTTGACTGGTGAAAACATATTTTTTATTCTGGGCCATGCTTAAATCTGGTGTCATGGTGACCTAACATTACCAAGGAGCTGGGCCAAGTTTGCACACATTTAGGGAAGTTTTTTTTTCTTTTCATTTTTTTTTTCTATTTCCTGGTGTGCAGTATGTAAGTGTGTTATTTACAATAGCTGGTTTTCAAATTTTTATTCTACTGCATGCACTTTAAAATGCTTTGCTTTCGGCTCATGTTATATATGTCTGCAATGAAACTATACCTTTTGCAGGACACACCTGAGGATGCTATTGTGACAATCTGTGGTCATGTTTTCTGTTATCAATGCATACATGAACGAATAACGAATGATGAGAATATGTGCCCTGCCCCTAATTGCAGTAGAACATTAGGTTTTGAGTTATTATTTTCATCAGGAGCTTTAAAGATTTGCATCTCGAGCGAATCCAGTTCTGCAGGAGCTTGTTCATCTGCAGATAATGAGTCATCTTCAATCAGTCAAACCAGCTTTGTCTCATCCAAGATACAAGCAGCCATTGATATACTGAATTCAATCATTAACATGAATGCCCTTACTGAAAGTGATACAATGGAATCAAACCGAAGTGGAGTTGCCCCTGTGAAAGCCATTGTCTTTTCGCAGTGGACTGGCATGCTGGATTTGCTGGAGCTCTCACTGAATAACAATCTTATACAGTACAGGAGACTAGATGGAACAATGTCTCTCAATTTAAGAGATAAAGCCGTGAAGGATTTTAACACTGACCCAGAGGTCATTGTTATGTTTGTTTTTTCATGCCTTCGTTTCTTTTACAGTTTCCAGACATACTAAGCAGTAGTTATTTCTTTCTTCAGGTTAGAGTTATGATTATGTCACTGAAAGCTGGTAATCTTGGTCTCAACATGGTTGCCGCTTGCCATGTAATTCTCCTTGATCTCTGGTGGAACCCTTATGCTGAGGACCAGGCAGTTGATAGGGCACACAGGATTGGACAGACTAGGCCTGTTACTGTATCTCGCTTGACCGTTAAAGATACTGTGGAAGATCGTATTTTAGCTCTGCAGGTAATAATTCTGGTTAAAGTTTGGCTGCTGATACATCTTTTCCCCTGCTTATCGGCCATTTTCCTGATTTGTTTCTTTTTTTTTTGGGTGGGGTGGGGGGGTGGGCGGGGGGAGCATGAGTGCTATGTATTAACATTGTTGTTCACAAATGTTATTTAACCACAATTTTTTAAGATGACTACAATCAATGGGTGTTTAATTGGGAGAACTGTTACTAGATCCAATTGGGCCTTGGGATTAACCTGTATTGTGTCCTTTGAACTCTCTTAGTTATTAATTGAAGGCAGAGCTGCCATTTTCGTTTAAAAAAAAGTTTAGTTGGTTGCATAATCTGGCCCTCAAGAGAATTGCATGATAGCCTGCTGGGTGAGCTTGAATCATGTCTCCCGTGTCACATTACGCAACTGAGATCACCATAAAGAGAGCCAAGCAAGTGTAACCTACTAGTTTACTACAAAGCACTATTGTTGCCATGGGAAGTGATATTGGTTCTGATGTAGTCATCCTATCAAAATTCTGTTACTTGGCTGAACTGACCATGATGCCTGTTCAACAGGAGGAAAAGAGAACCATGGTGAACTCTGCTTTTGGTGAAGACAAATCCGGTGGCCATCAGGCCCGGCTCACTGTTGAAGACCTACGGTACCTATTTAAGATATGATTGAGGGAACCCCTTAATGCCTTGGTCAACTTGTCAGGGCATGATGCGTTGTACTACCTTGTATAATCTTATTCTCCGGCAAAAGCTGTGTACCGTTGCGAGGCGAGGCCTATGGGTCCATCTCCTCGCATGCCTTGCTGCAGCCCCAGTTTTGTGGTGCTCAGATTGCTAGATGTGTAATCTAGGGCTAGATAGCATGTGTAATATATAGCCCCCCACCCCGCCTCCCTGGGGCATGGAGGAGAGTTCCGCAGTGCCTCTGCTATATGCTTTTGTCCCTGTGAGGATTCAGTAGTCTAGTGTATATACGTATTCACCATGTAATGCTGCTGACTTGCAAAGTTGCAATGAGTTGTTTAGCTCGAGATGTGAAACTCAGATATGCCACAGTGCTCGTGCTCTGTGGGTCCTGTCTGTTATCTGCCAGTACTGGGTGAGCCTTTTGTACCTTCTGTGACACATTTGCCGTGCCGCCGTCAGAAAACTCGAAAGTCAAAACCCTTGTTGGCTGTGTCTATGGCCACCGTTTAAACGCTGCTGGGGAGGCGCGAAGATGTCTATTCAATGGCTCGTGGGTCCCACAAGTTCGTCATCTATTCACTGACTCATGTGTCCCACAAGTTCGTCATCTGCCCTCGCAGCCTGTTGCGTTCATAAAGCATGCTCTGCTCCCTTCCCCGTTCAAATTTCAAATTTCGTCTGCACGCTTTCCACCCACGAAGAGGATCACAGCAGAGCACGAGTCGGCCATGGCGAGGCCGAGAGCTACCACCACCGCAGCCTCCTCCAAGCCGAAGCCGAAGCCCAGGGCCAGGGCCAAGCCTAAGGCGGCGACGCCGAGCCCCATCTCGCTGCTCTCCTCCGGCGTCTCCTCGCCTTCCGCGTGCCGCACGCCGTCCCCTGCCGCCGCCGCCGCCGACCTCGGCTTCCACCTCTCGCCCTCGTCCCCGCCGTCAGCGAAACCCGGGACCAGGAATTCCACGCCGCTCGCGTCCCCCGCTGCCATGTCCACCATCGGAGACCTGAGGAGCCTCGCCGCGTCCCACCTCGACTCCCTGAAGCGCCGCTTCGACGCGCTCCACGGCGACTACCTCCGCGACCTCGAGGCCTCCCACTTCCGCATCTCCAAGCGCGTCAAGGTGTGCTGTGGTCTCCGTTCCCTGCATCTCTGCCTACCTCGCTCTCTCCTAATTTGGTTGCTTCGTCGAGTTCATCATGTGCGAACAATTGTGATGTGAATGTGATGACTTGACTGATGCCATCTTGTCTGATACCCGCGTGCCCTGCGCTCAGATGCAGTCCCACGGCTGCCTGCAGCTGGCGGAGGAAGTGGACAAGGAGCAGAAGAAGATGGCCGACAAGATCGCCGAGCATGCCGAGTTGGTGAAGGTACCCTCGATCTCGTTCCTTGGGTTTGCTATTGCTGTTCGTCAGAGACATAACTGACTCTGTTATTGATTGGTCGCGTCACGTGTTGATCTGAATTCTGAATTTCTGGTGCCTTCCGCAGACCTCATACAAGAAGTTCGTGGCTGAGGTGCAGGCGTCCACATCTCGTGGTACTTTGCAGACGGAAACAACATATTTCTCTGAATTTTAGTTCAGTTCGGTGTGTTTCTCTTCAACATGTTGTGTTCTAATAACTTTGGTGGTGGCGAACAGTGTGCAAGGTGACTGTCCCTGAGATGGCAAAGTCCGTGGAGAGGAGTATTGATGGCTTGCGCAGTCGCTACAACATCTCCACTACCCCGTCAGCTTAGCCGGTGATTCGGACTGTTGAGTGTCGAAAGTAGATATTAGTACATGTGATGGATGATGGGTACTGCTCTGGTGCTCTGGCCATGTCCTGGTACTATATTAGTGTTGTTTGTATGCTTGATTGACGAACCAATATGAGTTACCACACTGCTTTACCTGATTATTATACTACTAATTGACAACACCATTCGCTCTGAGTTTGTATGTTCTGAAAAGAATTTTGGATACTGTTACTGTATTTGCTTGGCTGTCTAGAATTGCATTTGAGAACACTAATGAGAATTTGATTTGGTAAGAACAATTTCTGACTTCATCAGTGGGAATTTGATCAAATGAGTATGCTTATCCATGTCAAGAGCTAGAATATCCTATACTTTGGCTTTTTTTTAGGCATGACCATTTTTATTCTAAATCTGAACTCATATGGTTAATTTCATAAATCATAACCATGT
The DNA here is from genome assembly GCA_027790015.1 of Cymbopogon flexuosus. NCBI lineage: Eukaryota > Viridiplantae > Streptophyta > Magnoliopsida > Poales > Poaceae > Cymbopogon > Cymbopogon flexuosus. The sequence continues at coordinate 22,787 of JAKNSH010268343.1, forward strand.
CATTTACTGGATGTAGTAATTGCACTTTCAACAATTTCAGCCTGATAACCCTGTAGGCAAATACGGAGTAACATATATGAAGGATCTGTTGCCTAAAAAAATATAAACCAAGGTCCTTCAATTGCTTGGAAGTCTCATTATTATTTTTTGCTTGAAGGTGTCATTATGCTAAATCGCTAATATTGTTCGGTTTTTTTTTTGGTATGGATTTTCTGTTGGCCAAATCAAGTTTTATAACGAATGGGGTTTCCAGATGTTCCTAGTTTTCTCGCAAATACCTACCTTGTTCTTCCTTCCTGTCAATTTTACCAGAACTGAATAATCAAATGTTATAGTCTCGCATGCATTGTTACATTTCGATAGAACACTGACAGCCAGCTTCACATTTGATGTTTTTGTTACACGCAGTAGTCAATCTCTACATGGCTGATTCTTGTTTGTTTATTCTTGATCAGGTGCCGTTATCCGCATCAATTGAGGTCGCTGTTGAGTTCTTCGATCGGCTTCGCAGAAGGGGCATGCACATTTGTACATAATATAGTCGTTGCACGAGTACATGAGATAGTTCTTTGCTACATCTTCATTTCCAGATATCTCGAAGAAAAAAAAAATAATAGTGACTCCGATTCCTGGAACCTGTTTTTGCTTTGTTGCATTTCTTGTGCATCCCGTAAGATGCTACTGTCGATGTACCTTCCAGGATCAGAACATCTAGAGATGTTTGTTCTAGCAGTACATTAGCTATCGCCTGATTGCCTGAATGATCAGTTGTTGTATGACAATTCACAACCAAAACTTTAGCTCTGGTTTGTTCCCCGCAGGGGTAGTTTCAGTTCATACCTGTTAGTTGATTTTCACTCAGTTGTCTGAATCTCCTGTGGGATTGGAGCAGGCCTATTGTTGTGCCCCCAAACAGTTGTTGAATCTGTACAACTCTGTAGGGCGCACTATGGCTACGCATCCTACGCTTGCTGCTTTCATCCAGTCCACAACTAATCGAATGAACCTTCAGATTTCTTTTGATTAAAACGCTTGTTCTCGACTGATTTGCCTTCTTTTAGCTACAATATAAGATGTTTTAGTTGGTAAGTTTTTTTTTCGAAAAGTTGTTTTAGTTGCAAAGTTTGAATGAAAAGTATAAAAGGAAGATTAGCCACGCAGCTTTGGATAAGGGTTTTCCCGTCTTCTGCTATCACAATGCTTTGGGTTGTGTTCATCCGTCAGGTGCTGCTGCTGCGACACACTGAACGGCGACGCAACGCATGGGCTGGGCCGAAATGAGTCACATGGGCTGGGCCACTGGGTTGGAAATGGGGTCGGGTCGGGGGTCGGGCCGGGTTGGGTTGGGTTCACTGCAAATGGGAAGCGGGTTGGGGCGGGTCGGACCGGACTGGGTTACCCTGGGCACGTCGGGTCGCTGCTGTCCGCTCCCGGCACCTCAGAAAGGGGAAAGCCGCCGTCGCCGCCGCCGCCGGCCCCGCGTGACCTCCTCCTCCTCCGTCGTCCGCTGATCCAGGTGCGCCTGCTCTAGCTCCCCTCCTCCTCATCTTATCCTCCGCATCATCCCCTTCCCTGCCGAAGTACTGCGCGCCCAGCTCGTATTTCGCCGCCGCCCTGACCGCCGGGAGTCGGTACCGGTGGGGACCCGTACTGGGGTAGTGGGGCTGCGCGGGTCACCGTCTTGTTGGCGCCGCGTGCCTCGTATTTTATTCCGTAGTTAAGGGAGGATTTTTGGGGCATCGATTTTTGAGTCTTGCGCGATCTGTTTTGCAGTTGTTATATGAAGATTTGGCCCCATTACTGATATTCTCGCTTAGTCTCAATTTGCAATTGTGTATGGGTATGTACTTATCGGTTATGGGTGTCTACCGGTCTAGACGCTAGAGTACATATGGTCCATTTTGTACATTATAAATTTAAACAGCAAGTTACAAGTTCGAAGGATTCTCTATCTGATATTTTGGTTTGGAACTTTGGATAAAGAAATTAGCCAAGTTTAGTGAAAGACAGTTCACTCTGAATGGCACACTCCAGGGAGTTAGACTAGTTTTCTTTCAGTTTCAGTGCTGGTAGTATGGCACCTGCATTTCTGTTTTTTCTTGATCAGGTTCCGCTGGTGGGGTGTTTTATTTGAAAATACGTATATGGTTCTGATTTCTCGTGAGTTTAGCCCTTTTTTTCAAGATAGTTTCTGTGTAGTTTGTTTTATCCTTTGGCAAGAACATACCTTCTTTTTACCAAAAACAAAACTTTGAAAGCGCCCCCTGTCACCATGTTCCATAAAATAAGCACTGAAAACTTCAAATCAAATATCCTAAACGGCCAAATGGCTTAACAGTTTGGACCATAACACGTGGTTGCATGTACGATGTTCTCTATGTCCTGAGGTCCAAACCCCTCCAGAGCTCACTTGAGCCCAGATGATGAACTGGGCGGGCTCCAGCAAGGTCACCCCCAGCACCCACCAACCCAAAGATCTATCCAGCTCCAACCTAAAACCTACCTAGATCCCACCATTGCTGCTCGCATCACTGTTGAATTGTGCGCTTTAATCCTCAAATCTGCCCTGACTACACCAGGTTATGTGACTTCCCTTGACTGGTGTGGTGGCGCGTTTGCATTCCTTTCTCCACAGATCCCTTGCTGCTCAGTGGTGGATTGGCATTGCTGCTCTGCAGGCAGCAATTCGTTGGGAGCCGATGTTGATTCGTCCTGTTCTTCCCCTTCTCTTCCTTTTCTTCTCATCCTGTGAACTGTGTGCTCCTGCTCTGTTGGTGATGTCGCTGATTGCTACGATACCTAGATGGCATGCTGTGTTATTTTTTAAACAAATTAAACTGTGTCCACATATTTTATTTCAAATGGCAGGTAAAGATATGCATATCTGTGGTGCTACGTAACAGTTGAATGGACCTTTTCGAAAATAAATATTATCAATACTGAATTGCACAACAGGATGTATGATGCTTGACCGAGAGATCATTTCTATATGGGGCTGTTTGTATCCCTGTAATCGAATCTCATTCCATGAATGGTTATAGCATTTTTTTTAATAAAAATGATTTTAACAATTAGATTCCACCAGAAATGGGTTACCTAGAATTTGATTCAGTTCAATTTTTATGTTTGGTTGGACATGGAAACTTTTTTCTTAAGAGTTAAATTACAATTTTTGTTTGGCTGATTCTTAGAATTTTGTTAATTGGTGGCGTCTATTAAAAGCGCCATGAAGTGGGAGATGATTTAACCAACTAGTGGTGAAGCAATACTCAGCTGTCAGGTGGCAGAAATGGAGTGAACCAGAACAGTAGAAGTATTTTCAAGAACAAATGGAACATTGCGTATCTCAGGGGAAGTAAAATTTTAAGTCTTGGTGGAGCGATAGCTGAAAGAGGGGAGACCCTATGAGCTGCACTCTCTAGAATGAATAACATTGCAAGGCCTTTTGCATTTCTGTGATGCTGGTTGAGTAACTGGAGAACAGATGCTGGTGTATTAGATGAACCCAAACCATTGGATGAAGAGGAGGAAGGGGCAGCGAGGTGAAGGTTAATCTGGTCGGGCCAGCAAATCTCGGGGACTCCCCTGAGCTCTCCATGGGCTGCTGTCGCCCGCTGGGCATGGGCTGCTGTCGCTGTGCCAGAGTGTAGCGTGTGCCACTGCCGCTGCAACTGCCACAGGGCCTGCCCCTGCACAGCAGCATCCTCCCGCAGCACAGGACAGCTCCGGGTCGAGGCGGAGCACACATGCTTCTAGGACTGCCATGTCAGCGTCAGGTTGAGGGATGCACCAGGGAGGTGGTGGTGCATGTCGTGCAGTTGGCCTGTATGCAGGACTCGCTTCTAGGATGGTGGGAGGAGGACGCCGACTTCTCACTCAGATCCTGTGATGGACGAAGAAAAGGGCCTATTGAAGGGCTGGCACTAGGAATCTCTACATGCCATGGCCCTGAGAGCAGAGCTTGAGAATCAGGATGTCGGCGTGGGGCGAGTCAGGGGCATGGGGAAGGGATGAAAATCGATTTCCATATTCTAGGATGGAAATGGCTGTGGGCCTTCATATTCTAGGATGGAAAGCTCTGGAATCTTACTTTCTAATTCCTGTGTGGAGCCAAACAGACTGGTGTGGAATGTGGATACTGACTCTAATTTGGATGAATTCGACAATCCAAACAAGCCCATATGCATTCTATACTTTGATTTTAAACCTTACTTTGTTGTCTATGCTATTGACTTCGCCCTACCTTGAATTTATTCTGTCCTCTGCCATTAATTGGGCGCTTGGAGACTTGAAGTTGCTTAGAGAATACTATGTGTTAGCTTTATAGTTGTAGCTGTCTGTGCATGAAGTGGTGGTGATTGCAAGTATGTCCTTGTTAATAAATTGTAAGTTTGGGTGGGAGTTAATGGCTATCTGCTTTGCATTTGGCACCTTGTTGTCCATGTAGTAGTTAGCAGCTGTACCTATCGTTTGTTTGTGCAGAATGCTTCTGGCATTATGCTCAGAGGTTTTCTGTGGAGTTTGGCTTTCAGTGGAACCTCTTGACATTTCCTCATTGTGATTAAGCATTTTTATTATGGTGTTTGTCATTCTGTTTAATTTAGATTAAATGTTGTTTGAGAAAGTTAATAATATTGGATTATCTGCAGATATGGATCACTTGGACGAGCATGACAGTGATGACATGAAAGTAGGGGCAGCTTCTGATGGCCCCTCAAGACTCAGAAAGAAGAGGTCCAAGGTTTGGGACGAATACAAGCCCATCATTGTAGATGGAGCAATTCAGAGCGCAGAATGTCGCTACTGCCATATTCTTATGAGTTGCAGAGGTGCTGATGGTCAATCCAATGGGACAAGCCATTTGTGGCGACACCAGAAAATTTGCCGAGCAAAAGATGGGTTTTGTCCAAGCCCACTTCAACAGGACACAGATTTGTCATATGGTATGCTTTAGCTACTGACGAGTTCTTAAGGGATGCCAATTTTTATTTCAAGCAGCTAATACAACTGTAGATTCTGCATAATGATTTTCTGTGGTATTATGTATTTTGTAAGCTGCACTACATTGATCATCAGATGTTATAATTTTTTGTAGAAGTTTCTAGTTCCTTAATTAGTATGGAAGCTTTTAGGCCTTTACAATGGGACTGTCATTTCATGATGATTACCATTTTAAAGATAAAACATTTTCTTACATTTTTCTACTTTTAGTTCTGCACCCCATACTTTAATGTTGTGAAGGATATTAAGTGGTTAGTGCGTGTTTAATCTGTCTGCATGGCCGACTTAAAAAGAAACATTTTTTTATAATACTTAAAAGGATGCATTGTTAAACAGAGGAGCATACAATAGACTATGTACAGCGCCTTGGCCTCTCATTTTTCTTTATTTCATAAATTTCATGGTTTGTTAGTCTGTATGTTGTATGAAGCTAAAATCCTGCTTTCTTGATGGAAAATTTTGTCTTTCATTTTTTGTGCATATTATGACTGAGCTATTCAAACTTTATATATTATACATCTAGTGGTGAATGAAGTCGAGCCGGTGGACCAAATTCTTCCAGATTCACTTGATGACATAAAGTTGGTGACTCATAGTGACATAAAGTTGGTGACTCATAGTGAGAATAGCAAATTCAGGTCAAAGGTCTGGAAGGATTTTATACCATTCTATGTTCAAGGGAGAGTGCAGGGTGCTGACTGTGTCCATTGCCACAAGCGACTCAGTGCAGATAAAGGTAGAAGCCATTTGAACCGGCATACTCAGACTTGTCCAGCACGGAGTGGAAATAGCCTAAATCATCAGAAAGGTGTGTTGTTCCAGTCCAGTCTACCGAGTTCTAAACCTAACCTGCATGACGAGCTTTCACCTGCATTGACAAATGGCAAAGTTCAGATTGCCGAATATGCTAGTAAGTTCCTCAAAGGCAGCTCAGGCGATGCAAACCCTGGGGAACGTCATGTTCTAGCTTTACCAGCAATGGATGATATGAATCCCTCAGAGCAAAATGCCTCATCAGCTCAGACTGCTACTGATATAACTAGGAAACCTAACCAAGAAGCATCTTATCAAGAGTTAACTAGAATGATTATTTCTCATGGCTATCCCTTGTCAATTGTCGAGCATGAAGAAATGAGAAGGTTTGCAAAGAGCCTAAACCCCACATTTAACATGGCTTCAAGCATTGATATAGAAGAGTATTCAACTCTTCTGTTTCAGAAAGAAAAGACTGACCTTAAGGAAAAAATTGCTCTTTTGTCCCATCGGGTTTCCTTGTCAGCAAGTGTTTGGGCTCCTCATGGAGCTGAGGCCTCAGTGAAGTACCTCTGTTTGGCAGTGCATTTTATTGATTCTGACTGGAAACTTCAAAGGAAAACCATCAAATTTGGTGTGCTTTGGTCCTCACCTACTAGTTTGGAAAGGATGATACAGTTTAAGGAGGCCTGTGTGCTAGATTCTGATATTGGACTATTTAATGTCATACAGGAAGCTATAAGAGATTGGAATCTTGATCAGAAGCATTTCAGCTTGACATTTGGCAGTGAAATTCGAAATAACGAGGGAATCGTAAAACTAATGGACTTGCTCATCCAAAGGAAATGCCTTCCTATTAGAGGTGAGCTATACAATATCAATTGTGTGAATGATGTGCTTAACAGCATTGTCTCAAAAGGGCAAGCAGTGCTTTATCATGTTGGTAACATACTAGAGAAATTTGTTCAGGCACATATGTCCTCATCTCTGACTCGACAGCAACTTCTAGAAGTTGTTGCACATATGGGATTGAAGTGCCCACAGGAAGATGCTAAATGGTGGCACAGAATTTACTTTAGGCTTGAACTTCTTCTGAATTTCAAGAAGGCATTTCCCTCTGAAGAATTGTTATCTGCAGAAGATAACAAAACTGTTGAGTCTGTTTGCAGGATACTCAGGGCTTTTTATCGTGCTGTTGAAGTGATTTGTGGTCCTGTTTGTCCCACAGCAAATATTTACTTCAATGAACTGTGGAAAGTTAGAACAGCTTTGCAAGAAGAAGCATCAACTGATCACACTGAACTTGCTAACATGGTTTGGGACATGCAGGAAGCATTCAATGAATATTGGCAAAATTCATACGTGTGGTTGTCGATACCTGTTGTTCTTGACCCCAGATTCAAAATTACTTTTATTGAGTTCCGGTTAAAGCGAGCTTATGGTACCGATGCAGAAAAATATGTATCTGCCATTCGTGATACAGTAAGGGAGCTGTTCCATGAATATTGTGGTCTTTCAGATAACTTGGGTGCTGATACATCAGCTCGTGAAGCTCGTGATGTTGAGTTGGATGGATTTGACAATGATTCATTGGAAGATTGGGATGAGCATCTTAATGCACAAACAAGGAACCAACAATTGACAGAACTTGACAACTACCTTGAAGATGGTCTTGTCCCAAGGAAGGATGATTTTGATATTCTGAACTGGTGGATGAGTAATTCTACAAAGTATCCAACCCTTTCAGTTATGGCATGTGATGTCCTGGCAATTCCAGCTTCTGCTGTTAATTATGAGGCCACGTTAAGCGGTGAGATAAATGTAATACATAAGCAATGGAGCACATTAAGTATCAAAACAATCGAGGCTCTTGTATGCACCCGAGATTGGGTTAAATAGATGGTAAGTTCTTCACTTTGGTTGTTCTGTTGATTTCCTTGTTTCATTTTTGTAAGGAAGCATTGCTTTATTGGTGTTATTTAGCATCTTAATTGTTAATTCTCGATAAAATTTGTCAGTGCACAGTTGAAACATTTCCACTTGCACCTGCACTAATATGTATTATTAGCTAGACAATCACCGTATCCATTTTTTCTTACTAGATTGTTACTGAAAAATAATCATCAATAGGATCTGCAGTATCTTATAGAAATAAAGGGGTTTGTTCTCAACTAACACAACATTGAAACTGTGTTAACTTCTGGTTCCTCCCCCTTATTTTTTTTTAGCTTGTGTGTGAACATGTTTTTTTGTTTTTCACCTTGTATCTCTTTCACTCCTTAATATAATGATTGTCAGCTATCCTGCCGGTTTGAGAAAAAAAAATATTGAAACTGTTTTCCAGTCATGGCAGCAAAATGTTGTGTACTATATATGTATATGAGTAAATATGCATCACAGTTGCAGCTAGTTTTGAGGAGGTTGCTGCAGCTCAAGGATGTTAGAGTTTGTATAGAATTTGGTTTGCAAGTCAAGAAAATATCCAATGCAGAACCCCTCTTTGATGGAAACGTGAACCATCCTAGAAAAACATAATTAAGGAGGAGGTCCTCGTGCCCCATTGTTGTTTCTAAGTGTGCAAACTGCACTAAAGATCTTCTTCATGACTCTCTTCTCAAATAGTCATCCTCAAAACACCTTAATGGTTCATTTATTATGGAGGACTAACCTTCCATTGG
>JAKNSH010268662.1:0-11354 GCA_027790015.1 Cymbopogon flexuosus
CCTGAACTATCCAAAACCGGTCAAATAACCTTCTAGGTGGTTTTGGACGGTGGTTCTGGTACAGTAACAGAAGTTTTGTCTTTTTTATTTATTTCTACTAAACTTTTAAAAAGTCATTGTAAATCACAGAAAAATAAAAAAAATAAAAAATCCAATTTTATTGGACTCTACATGATTAGATTTTTTTTTAAACGTAACTCTACATGATTAGATCTATACTTTGAACATATAATATATAGTATGTTTTAGTATAAAGTTTATTCCAGTTAATTATAAAAATACATAGATCTAAAACTACATAAAAAAAATTTATACTAAAGCATACTCCCTCCATCCCTAAAAACATGTGATCCGGGCGTTTGTGCAAAGATATCGGCCTTTACGGTGCATGCAGTCCGTACAAAAAAAAAACAGCAGCAAGCCTCTTTGCAATGACGTGGAGCGCTCCTATCCACTTATTCCAGGTTCAGAATACTCTTGCATGCACAGCGGCACAGGCAACTTGCTCAGCGTTTTTTTTTTTTCATTTAACCAAGGCATTAGAGACGAGGGCATTTTTGTAATTTGTCACATGCATTGGTTTCTGTATCCAATCCTAGGATTTCATGCTTTTAGGGACGTAGGGTGTATCATATTATATATTCATTGTGTAGATCTAATTATTTGGAGTCCAATAAAATTGGATTTTCTATTTTATGTTTTTTCTATGATTTATTATAATTTTTCAAAGATTTGCAAAATAAATAAAAAAGATAAAACCACCTTTCAAAACCGTATAAGAGGTTATTTGATCTATTTTATACTCTACTGTAGTTTTCACTTTTTTAAATACACATACACGTACGCATTATATGTAGATATTGTTTTGACAAAATTAGGGTATTATTCATTCGAATATCCTTGAATCTATAGACCTTGTTTTGACAAAATTAGGCCATGTTTAGATTGTAAAAAATTTCAAACTGATGAATAATACCACTTTCGTCTTATTTGATAAATATTGTCCAATCGTGGACCAACTAGGTTCAAAAGATTCATCTCGTGATTTCTAACTAAACTGTGTAATTAGTTATTTTTTACCTATATTTAATGGTCCATACACGCGGCTAAAAATTGATGTGATTGAGAGAGAGTGAAAAAACTTAGAATTTGGATGGTAAACAAGGCCTTGGCCATGCTTTTCAAGGTAAATTGAAGTTTTTTTTTCTTTGGTTTGACTGTAGACAAATAATGCTGCTCTTATTATAACTGAAGAGACACGTTGATAGTATTGCACTGTCACTGTGTCTTACGCTTTGTCTAGTACGGCATGCTGCTGGCTTTTGAATACCTGGACACGGCGACGCGACAAGGCGGCCCAGGAAGCCGACTGATCATCAACTCAAGTCGAGGCACCAGGTCTACCTCGAGAAGCGCGCCCCGTTGCCGTTCGCGGAAACGACGACGGGCCGATCCGATCCCCCGTCCTCCCACGCCATGTCACTTCGGGGCCGGCGGGCCCCTCACCTGCCCCCGAATTCCCGTCGCATCGCGAGGATGAGGGCAACTCATCAATGCCGCATCCTCGGATTCCCCTGCGGCACCCGTCCGCCTGTCTCCCCTGTGCCAGCCCACTGGGCTCCACTCCACGCGTCCCTATCTCCCCGGGCCCACCCCACCCTGGCTTCCGCACCATTTCAAATCCCCATACCACCCAAGCCGCCCCCCAAACGGTCACCCGTTCTACGCTTCGCTGCGGCTGCGCAGAGCGAACCCCTTATCCTCGCCCTCGCCGTCGCCGTCGCGGTTCGGCTCCGCACCGCCCCTCTCGATCCGGCCGGCGGAGGGCGCCATGGCCTCCGCCAACCCCGACGCCGCCGCGGGTTTGCAGCTGCAGGCCGTGGCTGTGGCGGCGGCGGGGGAAGGGGAGGGCGGCTCGTCCTCGTCGCTCGGCGCCGTCGCGGCGGTCTCGTCATCCGGGGAGCTGGTGCCCAGGAGGGCAGCGCTGGCGGTGCGGAAGGAGCGCGTGTGCACGGCCAAGGAGCGCATCAGCCGCATGCCTCCCTGTGCCGCGGGGAAGCGGAGCTCCATCTACCGCGGGGTCACCCGGTACGTACGCGCCGCCCGCCCGCACGGTCCCTGCTGCCTCCCCCTCCGTTCGTCCGTGCTACTTGTTGCATCCTGCTCTTGCACGCGCGCTTCGATCGGATTGGCTCCTTGGTCGCAACTCCTTTGCTAAGAGCTTTGTCATATCATGTTGTTTTGGCCATTCGGGATCTACCATGTATGTGCGCAGCAATTCCAATTCCCTGTAGTAGGTCGAATGGTTGCGGCACAGAGTTAAGATAAGCTCTCTTCAGTCTTAACAGCGTTCACCTTCAGATCTTAGTAGCTATCCTATTCCTAGTCGTGGACAATTTTGGCAACTACTTGAATTCTAAAAGTTTCTGCCAACCTTTGGCGCATGGGATTTCATCAGCTTGGTAGTGGATCAATGCTGTTTTATTAAGCATTCACTGTTCATGGTCTCACACTCCGCTGTTGTTGTTGCATGCCTACTTAGTCGATGTACTACCTAGAGTTTTGAATTCTTCTGGAGCAATTTCGGTCCAGCAAGGCAGGAACTGAATAGTGGTTTAGCTGTGTTTTCTGCCGCTACCAGCAATTTTAGCAGCCAATCTCCTCCACAAACATTTCTATCATGAGTTCATGACTTTTTTATAACTATTTTTAACCTTTTCTCCATTAACCTTGTATGTTTGTATACATTGATATAGAACTAACTTTGGTTCGTCAATAGACATAGGTGGACAGGTCGATATGAGGCTCACCTTTGGGACAAAAGCACGTGGAATCAGAATCAGAACAAAAAGGGGAAACAAGGTATGTCTCTCTCTCTAATACAGAGTAGCTGCAGTTGTGTGTGTTCTTGAATTCCTAAAAACAGAGTAGATTGCAACTGTCAGATGAGCAAACTTGTCCACTACAACCTGATTAGGATGAATAGATTGTTCGGCTTGGTTATGTAATCAAGCTTTCATACATTAATGTGAACTAGTAACTTCTCGCTCATGTACCACATAGTCAGAATTTTAATACTTTGCCATTGATATCTACTTGAATACTCCCTTTGTTTTGCAATGTTTGTCTGGTCTGCATACCAAGTGTTTGATTGAGATTACATGTAATTATTATAAATTCGTGCTCATTGGACATATTAATAGTTCATCTATCTATCCAATGAAACCAGGTACAATCTGATTTTATGAAATGATGTGAGTTGTAAGCCTCTAACATATGTGGACCAGATAAACTTTGTGAAATATATTTATAACATTTTGCTTTTGTATAAATATACCCTGGCAGAAATTAGTGGTCAAAGCTACATGTCCAAATCGACATTTCTTTTAATGACTCGAGGAATCTTCTACGATGTAACACTTGACACTCAAACATGCTTTCCACCTTTCCCACCATGCTGTGAATCATTTGGGCTGTCACAAAATAATGATTGTTCTTGCATTATGCTTATGCCATAATCACTGCAAGACATGGATGGAAGTAAAGAGCTATACCTGCTGCAGTTTCCTCTGATACATTTCATATCTCTGTGAGATGCATAATTGTATTTAGTCAACAATATTGTTTTCTTTGTAATGTTTATTTCTGTATGGCTTTCATTGATCTGATTTGATTGAATTGTTTCTTTTGCATGGAAAACAACATCACACAATTGCTATTGCAGTATATTTAGGTAAGTGGCATCTTGGTTTCAACTTAATTTGCAGAGTTGCTTTCATTTTCTTAATCATTCTCAATTCTGTTCGCAATAACATAGGGGCATATGATGATGAAGAGGCTGCAGCAAGAGCCTATGACCTCGCTGCATTAAAATACTGGGGAGCTGGAACACAAATAAATTTTCCAGTGAGTCATTTTTACTTGTGTGGTGATGATTGTAATAACTCGTGTTTTTGATTGCTGTAAAGTTCTCCTACTTGATGTGAAGATCAGCTTTCTGTTAATAGAAATTTTTTAACGGGAAGCATCTTGTGGATTTTTTTTCTGTAAAAATGATCCTTATTTGTTTCTAACATTGAGCAATGAGACTAAGATCAGTTTTCCGTTAATAGAAATTGTTTAATTAAGGAACCATCTTGCGGATCCTCTTTTTTTTGGTTCCCCCCCCCCCCCTGGTTTCTAACATTGAGCAATAGGTGCATATATGCAAAGAAATCTTGAGCAATATAGTTTTGTACTTTCAAATTGGAGGTTTTGAGATTGTAATCAGATTCATCATGGCTGTTGCCTTCTTTTTGTTCTTTATTTTGAATTTGACGAAGTGTGGTGATGATATATCATTTTTGCACAAGTACCTGCTGTAGTCCTTTGTATTCACATGATGAAATGATGGACAAAGAATTTGTAGTGATATTTGGAAATGGATGTTTGCATATCATAACTGCACAGTTGTACTTGAGTAGAATGTTTTCTTTTGTTGGAAGATTCAAGTTGGTGGACTGATAAGTGCAATAAAAAAAAACAATATCTTCTGTTGAGTGAGACAAAAAAATATATATCAACACATAGAATTGCTTGAACTGATAACTCTACATGAGTTCCAATGTAGAACATTATGCTCTCTCTGTCAATTAAGCTGTGTTATGGTCATTATTTGTTTGCTTATTTAGGTTTCTGACTATGCAAGAGACCTTGAAGAGATGCAGATGATCTCCAAGGAGGACTATCTTGTGTCTCTTAGGAGGTATATTTGTGCATTTCAAATATATATAGATTATTCAATTTTATTAAGCAGTGACCAGAAGATTCATCCACTGCAGAAAGAGCAGTGCCTTCTACAGGGGGTTACCAAAATATCGTGGACTTCTTAGGTATGTGTTAGCTATAAAGATTTCTATCCCTGCTAATAGGGATTATTTTTTTATGTGAACCCTTAATTTATTCTTTAATAAAGAAGGTACAGACGATACCTCCTTCATTAGGAATATTTGATTTGACCCATAGGAACTTATTACTTACCTACTCCAAGTTTGATCCAAGCTACCTTCTGCATGAATTTCCTCATACTGTGTCACAACGTTAAGTCGCGTGCATAGTCAGAATCTTGAAAAAAAAAAAAACTCAAGGCACTTCTTAAAGCTTAAGATTGGTGTGCCTCATCATGCAGGCAACTTCATACTTCCAGATGGGATACCTCTTTGGGACTCGGCAATGACTACATGAGCCTTAGCTGCGGTCAGTCTGTACAGACTTCTGCTGTTCTTTGTAGTTGTCAAACTGTGAAGGTGATAGAACTAACAGATTGTGTGGCTAATGATTTTATTACTTCTGAAACTACAGGAAAGGATATCATGTTGGATGGGAAATTTGCAGGAAGCTTTGGCTTAGAGAGGAAAATTGATCTTACAAATTACATCCGGTGGTGGCTACCAAAGAAGTCAAGGCAGTCAGATACATCTAAAACAGAAGAAATTGCTGATGAAATTCGAGCTATTGAAAGTTCAATGCAACATACTGAACCCTATAAGCTGCCTTCTCTTGGCCCTGGTTCTCCATCAAAGCCCTCTTCAGTGGGTTTATCAGCATGCAGCATATTATCTCAGTCTGATGCCTTTAAAAGCTTCTTGGAGAAATCTACAAAATTATCTGAAGAATGTACTCTTAGCAAAGAAATTGTAGAAGGAAAGACTGTTGCCTCGATTCCTGCTACTAGCTATGATACAGGGGCAATTAATATTAACATGAATGAGTTGCTAGTGCAAAGATCTACTTACTCAATGGCCCCTGTTATGCCTACACCAATGAAGAGTACCTGGAGCCCTGCTGATCCTTCCGTGGATCCACTTTTTTGGAGCAACTTTGTTTTGCCATCAAGTCAACCGCTTACAATGGCGACAATAACAACAACAACGGTTTGTTTCGCTCCCTGATAATCTAGATAAATTCTCTTTTCTGATTTTGCTGAATCTGACCAATGATTCACAACAGTTTGCAAAGAATGAGGTAAGCTCAAGTGATCCATTCCAGAGCCAAGAGTGATTGCACTAGCTTACTGAAGCAGGATATTTTAGATTGGTAAGTAAAGACTCCATCTGATAGTATTCCTAAATGTTTCATTTATTTTTTATTATGTTCTAGCTCAAACTTTTTGTGTAACAGTAACACCCAAATTTTGGTAAAGAGACTGGAAAGGAAACTTCGAATTCTTTTAACTGATTGATATGTATGTTCATAAAAACATACAGGTATTTGACAAAGTAGTCTTTGCCCTAACTCCTAGTGGTATATTAGAATACGAAAATTATGTTGTGTATGCTCTTTCCTAGTGGTATACTAGAATACAAAAATTATACTAAAATATCATGTTGAAATGTTTCAAAAAATCATGCATTTAGTGCACCTAAAGTGTGGCCACAATAGTTCAATTTGAAACTCATATTTGATGTTGAAATTAAAAAAACATAAGTGTCGCTGTTAGCACATGATGAGCAATGCCAGGTTGACTGCTTGTCTATTTTGTTTCTTGACGTCTAGGATGAATTTCAAACTGAATTGCTGCGGTACATAACTGTATGTTTACTACATAACATGATTTGTGATGATTTTTGAAACATTGCAATATTGTATTTTAGCTGACAAGGGTAAATCTGTTTTTAAAAACTAGTGTCAGTTTTTAAAAATGTAAATGGTGAAATATGATTAACATTACACTTTTAAAATTAGTTATGAACGACAGAATGCTTTCATATGTATCTCTCTGCATCTTAACTAGCATCATTTCATGGAATAATGTTGATGCCATTCACATATGAATAAATGCTTATGCATAAGCCATGGAGAGTTGCATATCATTATATTAAAAAGAAAAAAAAAACAGGTAGAGAAACCATTACAAAACGCAAACCAAGACCCCACCACACTCACATCCCTAAAACCATGACCTTGCCCCGCCAACTTGATTTCAGTAGGGATCTCGTCAGGAAATTCCGGTGCTTGCAGTAGGTGTAGGTTACTGCCAAAATTGATAGGCACAAAGTGCACCCCATATTAAGGTTTGTAAGAACTTTGTACATATCCATTGATTTATGCATGAGGATGACCATTAGTCCTTAATTCATGATTTTCTTTGTGTTAGATTGCTAGTTTGCTATTTATAGTTTAATAAAGCTCTGGATATTTCAATTGATGAACAGGTCAAAGGCAACATCCAGGGCGTCAACTAGATTCTTTTTGTCCAGCTTTTGATGTCGCAACTTGTGAGCAATACTCCTTGTTTATCCATACTTCATAGGACATGAATATAAGGTAACACAAGTGCAAGCATAGTAGTTATGTAAAATACAGTGGCTAGTTGCCAGAAAATGAGATTTAGTTGTAGAGCTGTTTGTACATATTGAGATGGTTGTTTCAGTTAAGGTTCAACAGATTTGAGGAAATATCGAACGAAATGATACAGCTTTAATACTAAATTAGTTATTTTGTACAGATGATTCCAAAGCTTGCTATAAAACCTCCTTTGCTACCTCATAATAATAATATGATGGGCCAAGTCAGTGTTTCATTTACACCTTGTGCAAATAATTCCATGTTTCAACATTTGTCTTTTCACAAGTTTTATAGTGGTTTTACTATTGCACATCCCCATGTCCAAGTATTGAGGTAAAAAACTCATTCCCGTTCCTAAGCTTGGTATTAGATTAGGAGGTTTGATTTGGAACAAACCTCCAGACTATTTGAGAGTTGAAACAAGCCTTGTCCACAGGAGGCCCTGCTTGGCAGCAATGCTGTCACACGTAAAGTGCGTTCCACCTGCAATTCGTTGTGACACGTATAAGTATACTCTTTGGATTGGATAGGAGGGAAAACTGCTGTGCAAATATCTGTTGAATATGAGGTGCTATAGCATTCGCGCTTGCAATCTGAATTTGCAAACAAACATCGATGCTTTTAATTATCATCTTCTGCATGAAGTCCAAGAAAAGGTCATTTGGCAATGGAGATCGCACTGAGAATGACACCATTGCAACACTCACTGAAATTTCAGAGCAAAGCACAAAAGCTAAGAAAATCGGAGAGCACGATGGATGAGTTCGGGTGGAATAATAGCCTGGAGGCTATCATAAGCACCTCATATTCAGAAAGCATGTCATCATAACATGGAGTCTACCATACTTACACTACGTAAGCTTCAAGTAAAGCTCTTTTTTTTTTTAGAAAATAGCTTCATGAACAACTCTCTAGGTGAATCTAAACTGTTTTTGAAAAATTGTTTGGCAAAATAGTTTCATGCATGGATGAGAGAGAAATTATGGAGAGATACAGAATTAGCTACATTTTTCAGCTTCCATACCTCATATATATTGATTCTAGCGATGAAATTGACATCCAAAAGAAGACAATATCGGCAAGAATCTAGCATTATTTGAGATAATTAATCCTTATCTAGTTTGTCCTAAAATTGATTGCTAGGCACCTCTGCTATTAGCAAACTTGATTAATTTCTTATTAGAATCGCCATCCCTAGAGCCCCGTCCGGGCGGTGGCCGTTCTCCACGCCGTGCTCCAGCGGCATCAGCTCCACCGACCGGAACGCCCAGACCTCAACCTCCAGCTTCTTCCCCATCTCCTTCGCCGCCGCCATGGCTTCCTCGAGCTGGTTGGCTGCCACGAAACGGTACCACTCAGGGCCGAAGAGACGGTAGGAACTATTTGACCGGAGCATCCTGAGCCTCATGTCAAACCGCCGGCCGTGGCGGTCGTAGGCCGGTACCTGCAACGCCTCCCCTCGGCAGGCGTCGTCACATACGTCCCTCTCATCCGCCGTGAGGAACGCCGGGAGTGCGTTGGCGGCGGCGTCGTTGGCGACTCCATTGTTTCCGGTCCGCCTGCAGGGCATGTGCAGGCGCCTCTGGCACCGATCGACATCGGTTGTAGCAAGCGTCTTCTGGAAGACGAGCCGCGGGGTCGTGGCACTGAGCGCGGCCAGGACGTCCCGCAACGCGGCGAGGTCTGGATCGTCGCCTAGTCCGCCTGCGTCCATGTATCTGGGTACGAGAAATAGGAATAGAGTATATTGCAATTGCAAGTCCACGCTCGTAGCCTCGTGTATTACACGAACTGAGAGATGTATTAAATCAGGAGTCTATGCTGTCTAGCTAGCATGCCAATAATATACCCAGACTGATGTCGTGGTCGTCCTCAATATATTCTCTACTTCCTCCTGAAAAACGAACAACCAAGCCACACTATTGAAGTCCTGTAGAACGATGTAACTCTGTTTTCAAATCAATAAGGGTGTGTTTGGTTCATGTTTTAGATGAGCCTGGCTAGTAAAATGTAACCAGACTAGCTTTAGGTTGTTCCAATCAAGCCAACCTCTGGTTGTTTGGTTGTCTGCACTATGTTAGCCTGCCCAGCTCGAGTGCATGTTTAGTTGCTTGGTTTGTATTGGTATGGCCACCTTGGCTCTGATTTGGTAAGTTTACCTCCTTTGAGGAATTTCGTCGAACACATGCTGAGCACGGCCAATGACCTCCGTGCTTCACCATGCCTTGCTCGCCTCTACGTTCCGGCTCGAGAAGGTAGAGGCGATGTCCTTGGGCAATGGACAGGGAAGACACTGCGGAGAAGGCAGAGGGAGGACGACCTTGGAGGTAGTGGCGTGGCTGCTCCGCTGCTGCCTCGGCGACTTGCCCCCAAAGCAGCAGGGCCACCAACATGTCCTCGTGATGCTTGCCATTGCCACGCGTGCACCAAGGAGGAGCTTCGGCGGGACCATGGCCGGCGCCTCCCTGCTCCAGTGGCGCGACTCTGCTCCAGGCGGAGGGTCCTCAGCCGCGGGGAGCTCCGCCCCGGCGGCGCGGCGTCCTCGGCCGCGGGGGAGCTCCCGCCCCGGTGCGCACGGCGTCCTCGACCATGGGCGAGCTCCGCTGCCGGCGCGTGCGGTGTCTCTGGCCACCGGCAAAGCTCCGCCCCAAAGCGGCACATTAGGAGGAAGACGGCGGGGAGGGGTGAAGCAAGTGAGCGGGAGGTGAGGCGAGCACAACCAGCGGCTGGCCCTGGGCTGCATCAACTAGAACGGCTGAATCGGCCGTTCCTCTGAACTGGGTATCTATACAGCCCAGAGACCCTAGCCAGGCAACTAAACAACTGAAAACTGGCCCAGGAAGCCATGGTTACGGTTATATAGGCAACCAAACACACCCTAACTGGCCAAATGGCTTCCCTCAGAGGGGGGAAAAAAAGCCGGGTCCGAACGTGGCTTTGCCTCCTCCCAGCACCGAAAGGGTGGGACCTCCGTCACTCCCTCTCTTACTGTCACGCGTCTCTCAGCTATCAACCCGTGAGAACTAGAAAAACGAAAAATCTTTCATATGAGCTGAAATATTTTAAATCTTTTGCAGCTTCGATTCTGCTGTCGAAAAGAGAACCAGAAAATATAGAAAGAGAAAGTATCTCTGTTCTTTTGGGAGTTGGTTCTTCCAACGACAACAAATTGTTTCTTCCACGACAAAATAAAATGCTAGTTGCTATACGTGTTCGTGTCTCTCAGCTATCAACCCGTGAGAAATTCCAATATTTAACCCTCAAATTGTATGCCTCTCCACATTTGCACTCAATTTATAAGCCTCTCTAATTTTGACACCAATTCCGTTGAGAAATTTCAGTATTTAACTCTCAATTCATATGCCTTTCTACATTTGCACTCAATTTATACGCCTCTCTAATTTTGACACCCAATTCACAGGTCTTTCGATATTGATCATGTCCACATGAATTCTTTGAATCCGAGGGATTTCTTAGATTTCTCTCCTTTTCTGTTTCTATTCTCACATGCCTCGGTCATTGAACAAGTCCGATTTATACACCCCTTAATTAGAAAACCGGATTTTTAAAATCCTCCGACTCTTGAAACTACGTGATTTAAAGGCTTTTGGATTGCCTGACAGGCATTGCCTGGCCAGACAACCTTTTTCAGCCACCATTCACACAACCCTTTTGAGCATCCGCAATGAGCGACTCATAAGCTAGCTATTATTATTCTTTTTATATCTTAATGGGAAGAAAAGAAAAGCTAGCTCTTGCCAAGAGTTAGACTCATACTCCAAGACCATGTAAAAGTATCATGTGGGGTCATCAATATTATGAGTTATTCTCTTTGTCTCAGAATAGTTCACGTCCGAAGAAGTTTCAAAATAGATGTTGTTTTAGCTTCATAGCTTGGCTGACACTCTATACCGAGTGCACAGCACCCGTCCATCAGTCACTCTGAAAGCTCTTGTTTGGTTTTGGGTAATTGGTGACACACCAAGTTGCTAATGATTCCACTAAGTGAATGTAGAAAAGATTAGCAA
>JAKNSH010268779.1:0-10998 GCA_027790015.1 Cymbopogon flexuosus
AGACTGACAGAAATACAGAATCGATCCGGCTATGTTGCCTTTATTTATATACACCGTGGATTTGTAAAATACTTTGATTTTAGAGTGACATAAAGCGTTCGGATGTAACAAACTTCATAGTTTTTTTTTTCTCTTCTAAACCATATATGGTATTGCTCAATGCTCAGTAAATCTATTGATAGTACTATTGCACAGTAAATCTATTGTTGGTGCTATTGCACAGTAGTATATATAAATCTATATATAATAGGGGTTTCTGTGCAACTGCCCCTATTCTGAAGGCTAATTGCTTATTTGCCACCATTTTTTAAAGTTTGCTTATTTGCCCCTGTTTTTTGAAACCCAACAGCTCGTTTGCCCCTATTGTCAGCCACCGTGAGATTTGGATAAAAAAATAAAAGAAAAAAAAATAAAAAAGGGGCAAAAGACAGAAATACCTTTATCCCTTTCTTCCTCCCTTCGTTCTCTTCTCTCCCTGCTTCGTCACGACTGAACAAGCGCCGGCGTCTAGGGTTTGAGGTTCGCGCCAGGCGGTTACGGAGGGCTGCGGCGGCAGGCGCATCCAACGGGCGGGCGCGGGCGCATCCAGGCGCGGGCTCGCGCGTGCCGCCAGGCGCAGCGGGTGGCGAGCGACCGGCGCGGCTTCGGGCGTGGCCGGCGCGGCACCAGGCGGCAAGCGCGACGTGCCCCGGCGGCTGGGGGGCCGTCGCACAGCCGTGGGCAGGCGGTTGGCGGCGAGCACCGGCGGGCCGCAGGCCTCGCGTGGGTGGCCGCCGGCGCCATCGTGAGCCTCATGCGGCAGTCGGGTGGCGGGTGGCGCGCGGGCGTGGGGTCGTGTGGTGCAGGCAGCGCGTGCGCGCGCGGGTAGCCGGGTGTGGCTCGCCGCCGGTCCTGCTCGCAGCCAGTCGAGGCCCTCGGCCGGTCCCTGCATCAGTGCTGGAGATTGAGGACACAGCTGACGAGTGGAACCCACGTTGCGGTGACAGGAGCTGCAGGGCCCATCTGTTGGAGAGGGAAAGAGTGGAAGAGAGCAGGGGCAGATTCGTCTTTTCAGCCCGTAGTTAACGGTGTTAAGTCCAGTTAACAGAACAGGGGCAACTGGTCTATTCGGTTTCAAAAAATAAAGACAAATAAGCAAAGTTTAAAAAATAGGGACAAATGAGCAATTGGCCTCCAAAATAAAGAATGTTGCACAAATGGTAATATGGTGCAACTGCAGTTTCTTAGAACCATTTTTTTTAAATAATATAGTATAACATCCAAACAGTACCTCTATAAATCTATCAGTACCTTTATGAATCTATCTATGATAGGGCAAAACATCTGCAAAGTAAATCTGGGACAAAATAGAATATCACACCCACATGGACAGAATCATATTCCCCTCGAGGATCAACATACATATCAGCACAAATAGTTAAGGTACAAAACAAGAGAAGGAATGTACAAATGCATCGCAAAACAGCCTTCATAGGCTGTCTACTGACAAGGCCACCATATAACATGTATGTACTTATTATTTATGTATACGTGTGTGCATATACTAGAAGGAAAACCAAAAGCTCTTCCAAACACATCACCAAAAGTATGTACTGTGCTGTGCTGCACTGCGCCATCCCTCTCCTCCAATTTCCGCTGATCCATGCTCACAGCACAATCACCTTGTGCTTGCTGCGGAACGGTGACAGTAGGGAGAACGACCGAGAAGCTGAAACAGTAAACAAGCATAGTGAACATTCCATCACCAAGTGTGAAAATAAATTCATATAGTGTTCATTTAGTTCTAGTGCAATAATGGGACCAAGAAGCCACGTTTCTGTTTCACAGAATATTTACTGCCCGCAGTATCCAAGTCATGCATGTGATTGTTAAAAAGTAGATTCAAGAGACAAGTTTCGCTTGTGCTAATCAATAACCTTTTGAAGAAGCACCAGAGTCATCTTGAGAAATGAGATTCTTCAGCATCGAACCTGAAATAATAAGCACAGCAAGGTGGTGAACTTTTTTTTTACGCAAAGGTGGTGAACATTATTGACATCGGCATGGACATATTTAAGCGCAGAGATATATTTTCATATCTTCTTTTTCCATTTCTATTCTCTTCTTAAAATAATGCTAGCAGAATCCCCTTTTGTATAATGGCCTTATGCAAACAACTTTATTTAACAAACTAGGAGCATTTGAGACACAGTACCATACCATCTCCTGCTGAGGCTTCATCAACTGATGACGTGTCGGAATCCATTGCGCCCTCAATCAAGGCTGAAGCATGGCTTTTCCTGCCAAATTTCAAAAGTTTCCTGAAGCCTTTTGGCTCTTTGCTTCGAGGCTTTTCACTTACTTCATGGCCCTCAACTGAAACTGTGTACACAGGCTCAGGCACTCGAGCCTTGATGCTATCTGCATGCACAAGCGATTCAGATTCTCGCACAGATAATGGACTGATGCCTGATGCATTCTCCAGCGATGTCACCCTAGCAAAAGGGGCCTCGTAAGGTTTCTCCACAGCGGCCAAGGTTGGTCTCTCAGGTTCATCCTTTAGACACTCAGTCACCACCTAGTCATAATGGGCATTCTTTTATTACTCTAGCTTACAGGATCCATCAAATCATAATTTACATCGCAATAAGACCCATTCAATATAGTACAGAGCAATGTTTGGCCTTATAATTGATGACTGCATACATACGAAATCAGGAATACAATGCACAGAAACGATGAAACAGGGTTTATGACAATTGACAAACAAAGGTGTGAATGAGAACCGAAAAGAATAGCATAAAGACCATACCTCATATGAGCTCCCCTGGTCATCAGATCCATTGATGACAGGACTCTCAGCCTCCGGAAGAATAACTGGAGACAGTGGAGCCCTGATAGCAATGTACTCCAATTCCGGAATGGGCTTCTCTGTCCTGTCATCACTAGAAGTTTCCTTTGCTACATTTCTTTCAGAATGTAGAATGACCAGAGGTGTTGAAACCACCTCATTTTCGAGCATCACAACAGTCTTCTCAACCACCACATTATCATCGCTGCTGTTCATCCTCGAGATGTTACCGTTAGTTTCCTTTACACCAGCAGTTTCTGTTGTAGGAAGAGCTTTAGCTCCAGGTGAAACCTCTTTCTTTTCTCTACTAGCTACTGCATTTTTCACAACAGCAGGAGCTTGCAGGTATTTGACCTTCAGTTCTGGTAGTGTTGCTGATTTACTCTGGTCAAGCTGCATTATAGCTGAAATTTTCTTTGTCTGGGTATCTTGTGGCATGCTTTTTCTCCGTGGGTGGTCCACGCTTGCTGACTTGGAATTCAAAGGATGGCCAGTCAAACTGTTGGTTTTAGGTTCAGCAAGTTTTCTCAATCTCTCGTTGGATGATTCAGTCCTCCCACTTTTCTCCTTCATGTCTGTCAACGATGAGGTTGATTTACTAATTGCATTAGTACTATCATTTAGTTTGCTTGATTTTGCTGTTTTTCGGGGATCAGTCCCCGGGGTAGTTTTGATAGGAAGTTTTCTGAGAGGTGAAGAGGATGCAGGTTCAGCATCGCTGAACTTTGAGCTCTTGTAGGTAGTGGGGGAAACCTTGGGAGAAGGCTTCACTCTGGGCTGCTGTGGTGTTGGTGCATTGGAAGTGCTGCTTCTTGCAGCAATCCTCTTTTGCCTCTCTAGCTTAAGCCTTTCTAGCCGTTTGATCTGTTCCGCTTCCTGAAAATGGGAAAATCACCAGCTCAATGTTGAAAAGATTACAAATATTGCAACAAGTTGCCAGGTTAGACTAATTATATAAATAAACCTCCATTTTAAGAACAGGCAGGACAATAAGAACCACTATCCCAATTCGAGTTATTCTTCATGTTGGATCACATGTTTTAGTGTGTAAACATTTGCTATTTTGTACACCTTCCTTCTAAGGCAATTATTAGGTAGTGAGAGCTATAATCATCTTCCTAGGTACAAAACACTATTTAGTGGAACCATCACATGAAGAGATAACCATCTGACAAATGATGGTGGATAAAAATACTTGATCAGGGAGGAAGTCCTCTCTGCTTAGCTTTAAGAAGGGGACCATCAAAGCCCTGGCTGGGGCAGGAACCTCACCAGTGCAGCACCCAGGATTCAAGCTCTGTGTGGGGTGGCACCTCTACTAGGTGCTCCACCATTGAGCCATATGCTCGTCTGCGACAAATGACACTAGATAGCCTGCTACATAATCAACTTGGTCTGTGTTCCAATAAGGCAGATGGGAGACAGTATTTAAACATTCAGGTTACTTTTTAAATAATATTGGTATTCCACATCAAACTACCAGATTCTAGACAAACTAATAAGAGAACATCAAAACTGAAATATTTTTAACTTGTGTATGTACAACATTAAATAGATTAAAACAACAAATGCTGAGTGGCACGGAGCATCAATATAATACACACAGAAAGGGTTAATAGGTATTATTAAAAAAAAGTAATACACCAATACCTGCTCTTTCTTTGCTTTCTGAAGGTCTGCTTTATATGCTCGCAAGTTTTGTGCACGTTTCTGTGCATCAGTCAGCGGGCCTTTTGATGATGACAGCCTCCTCACTGAAGCATCTTTTCTACGTTTATCCAAACTCTCCTGTGAACTTCTTAACTTCTTGTCTTTCTCTGGCTTCTTTACTTCATCCACAGTGCTCAGCGATGCATCTTCCATATGTGCATCTTCAACCATGGAGGCAGGTTGACTCTGCATCTGACTGTTATAATCCATTGCTGGATCATATCCAAATGAAACGTTTTCACATCCACGCTCTGGCATCAATTCATCTGGCTCATAGAATAGCTGACTACCAGCTTTAGCATCTGATATTTTCTGAACGGTTGAGGGAAGCTCAACATCAATGTCAATGGCAGTACGACATTCTGGTTCATGGTTATCCTCTGAGGTAGACCTAAGAGGTATCATAAAGGACTCATCTGCCAAGCTGTGCACATTTTTTTCAACCAAGGTGGGGCTCTTGTACTGTGCTTCTGCAAGAGGGTCCAAAGAACTCCCTCTGTCCATTGACTTTTCCTGTCCATATATCATGAAGTCATCACTTGTTCCTCTCCTGTATCTCACACCTCCAGCTTCAATCTCCTTTATGTCATCACCTGCAAAGCTCGTACCTTCTCCTTCCCCAGACATCATAAGTTCATCACCAGACAGCATCTGCCGGGGTATAATCCTCCGATTTTCCATACTGAAACCTGTTGTATTATGTTCATTGGCCCCAGCAGAATTTCGCTCTGCCAAGAGAATAGAATCATCAACACTTCTGCTCTCCTTCATCCTTGCTGGGGGTGCTTGTTTCGCACTGGTGAATAGGTCAGCGTCATTAACTCTTGTCTTCTCATCAGCTCTTAGCAGGAAACTTTGGAAAACGTTCCAGTTCCCTTGGTCCCCATCTTGCCCATACGACATTTCATCTTTGCTATATTCACCTGCAGACTCGAAAACCATCTTCCTAGCATCTTTTTTCTTTGAACTTGAGCTCTTATTCTTTTTCTTTCTGGACTTGGTGTGTGAATCATCGCTGTCCTCCGATGCTACATCTGAACTTGTTTGTGATTCACTATTCGATGATCCATGCGTTTTCGATGTTACATTGATATTTCGGATGACAACCACACTAGACTTCTTCTTGCCTGTCCTTTTATCCCTTTTATGGGACCTGTGACCATAAGAGGTTTCCCTCTCTGAACCACTCTGGTCACTTTTGTCATCCGAAGTTTCTGAGTCCTTGCTATCTGAGGAGTGTTTCTTTGATACTCTCCTTTCTGAGTGGTGGTACCTGGTCTCATCCATTGAGGGGTAGGGGGAAGGGTAATATTGGTTCATTCCAGGATAGTAAGGCATGCCTTGCATAGAGTAAGGCGGATGCATTGCCCACGGTGGATATGCTGATTGATATGGACCATGGAAGAACTCATGGGGAGCACTAGAGTGCTGAGATGTCCTCTGATCTGTCAATCAACAAAAGTTATTGATGAGATCCAAACGCACTTACTCAGTAAATTGAGGGTGTATTTCATTCATCTTATTGGGTGGGGTGGGGTGTTTAAATCAAGCATGGGACAATTAGCTTCAAGGGGTAGAGTCATAATGAATGAATAGGTAATCAAGCCTCCATCAAAAGAAAGTTTCCTGTATAATAATTATCCAGTCTCAGGGAACAACAAGCTATTGTGAGCTTGTAAGAACATATGTTCAGTCATTGCACCAAACAGCAATCAGTTTATTAGCTTGGAGGATGTTTAGACATCAAAACATACCTGCTTTAGAAGCATCTTCACAATTTGCATCTCCGTTGGAAACAGACATAGTTTCCATAGTTTGCTTCATGTTGTCCCCCATAAACATAATGCCAGAAGGATTAAACGGAGGAAATTCAGAGCGTGCAGACATTGCTTCAGGTTCAACTTCGATCCATTGTCCAGTTTCATGCTTTTGCTTCCACAAACCAATGAATTGTGTACATGCCTTCCTATTTATTGAAAGCACACCAAAGTGGTAAGCATCAAAGGATTAAAGTTAATACAGTGAAATTTTACTTTCAACTTTGTAACTTAGTCAAGGTCTGGCAGTAAGTTTTCCATCTATATATGAACTTAACAACAAATTATAAAAGAGTAACATACACCAGCTATCCCTAAACTTGTTCAGGGGTGTCACCTAGGTCCCCAAACTATTAATTTGCAGTTTCAAATCCTAGAATTTGCTACCTGGTTTACCAGAGGTCCAAACCTCCCTAAGTCGCGAATTAGTATTGATGCACATACTTGGCATCTTCATGGTACCCGTGTCACCCTAATTTAGGCAATCATCACTCGTAGCACAACTAGCCCTCACATGACACTCAATAATAAACAAACAAAAGTTCTGATGAGACCCACTGCAGAGAGATGAGGGAGGGAAAGAAACAATATGGAGAGAGATTGCCTATGGACTCATGGGTTCAACATTTAGTATCCAAGATGGCACTAGTCAAGTTTCCATATAAGCGACTAGAAGGTGAATAAGAAGATTTGAACCTCGAGTAAAAAGTTAACAAGTTTAGGAACATGAAACTACAAATGAATAGTTCACAGACCTAAATGACAACCCCAAGCAAGTTTAGGGACCGCCAGTGTCACTTTCACTCTTTAAAACACTGGTGCAGTACTCAGTCTATGAAGAACCATTCATAGTGTGGTTCGGCATGATATATAAGGTACTGAATAAGATCATGTAGCTGAAGCTATTTGCATATTACAAAGGCAACATATCAAATGCAAACCAACATCTCCGTGCAAACCGGGCAAACCAACTGTGCGGGAGAGGTGGGAGGAGTGATTACTTTTGCAAATCCCCCCTCCCACCTCTTCCACACTTTTGCAAATCTCCCCTCCCACCTCTCCCGCGCAGTTGGTTTGCACGGTTTGCACTAGATATGTTCCCATTACAAAAACTAACAATATTTGGATTCTCAGTAACTGTCAACGTTTGAAAATAACCTAGAACCTACACCATGGTTACTACGTTATACTGTCACCAGAGTAGAATCCAAGAAAAAAGAACATAGTTATAATATAGAGTCAATTGAAGATAAACTATAGTCCCAACATTGCGACGAGTCGAGGATGATGTATGTCATACGAAACATGAGATATCCAATCAAGCAAGCAGGATATCATAATTAGACATAAGAATGTTGTACTTACATCAAGCGAGAAGCACCAAAACGCTCTGCAAAAGTGATCAGATACATCAAGTTGTCGATATCAAACCCTGCTGCTACAGCACGTGCAAAGGCCATAGCCTGCTCTTTACGTAAGACTGTTTTGCGAGTCTCCAACACTCTGAGCAATTGAGCCCTACAAAATATGAAGTCTGTGATAAGATGATTGTATGAACAACATTCTATAATACAGTTAAATTCACCATGCAAATAAAAATACAGACGAACACCTCTCCAGAGAAAACACACACATAAAGAAGTCATCCAAAAAGTAAAGTAGTAAACAGATCATGTAGTCGAAGAATAAAATGATGATCATGCCAGAAATCTATGCACGTCTTCATGAAATGGAACATATGTTACTCCATAATGAAAATAAGTTCTATTTAAACCATTGTGTTATCCATGTAGACCAGTTTTGTTGCCAATTGCCACACATGGCAGCCTTAAGTAATACATTACAGAAAACAACACGGGCTGCTTTAGACATAGGTACTTTGAATTCTCCTCCTGTGTAGCATCGTGATTCTGCAATGGAGTTGGCTGTGTACCAGCCTGCCAATAATATGGGATCTCAGAACATGATAAGCACATATACCATTACGCTTTTGCAGAAAGAAAAGGCAGGTTTATCTGTACAACTTTACCTTATATGGAACAAGTGCCCTATCTGCATCAGGATTGAAACTTGCCTTACTACCTGTAAGTAGATGGGTCAGGAACATTCAGCAACAAGGCAAAAAAAAAAATACAAGGACTGTCGCCAAAACATGTTGCAGCTCAGATTCATCCTTCAAGAAAAACGAAGCCTTTTTAAAGTAGATGAGAGCGATTTCTTCCTAAAATGCACGACATGATAGCTAGCTCCATCACAAAATGTATAACTCCAATGAGCTAGCTAAAGCTAAAACTAAAACAATTAATTTCACAATCCATATACACTAGTAAAGGTCGCTCATGCATAAACCAGCATATACACTGGGTCAGTGGGATTTCCTTGTGCAGTCCAGTATGTTGAAAATAAGCTATCTACCTGTATAAAACCCAACAGCATTGCCTGATTTTACACTGCACCAAACTTTATAATGAATAATAAATTTTAAAGTAAAGCCTGCATGGTAGTTTGCCAAATATCGTGATCCATGAAGATACAGAAAAAAATTTTTGCAGTAACAAATAAACATTGCTTGTTACTTAGGTGATAAAATAGAGACTCCACAGATATGCCATTTGTTCTATGAATCATGACGAAAGAAAGAAGTGCACGTCAGCATTTCACCTTCCATGCAGTCCACCACTTTCCCACTATAGTCTTCCACCTAACAAAGCGCAAATATGAATGTCTCATCTTTGTGATATTAGTATGTTAGTCAAAAGTTCTCAGGCGGAGATGTCTGCTTACAGATCTCAAACCAAGACTGTCATTGCCCTGGACGGCGATGGCATCTTCAATCTGCAGTATCTCAGACTCTATGGTTGTGACCCGCTCCAGGACCTCTGGTGTACTGACAAAACGAACAAACCTGCAAAAGACAATCATGCAGATCACCATCCATATTGTCAAAAGAAAAAATTGCAAATCACAACCCCTAACAATGCAACACACAATTGGCACCAACCTCTCCACCGTGCCCCTGGTAAACCATGGCGCATCAATCTCTGGATCAGGCTCAAGTGTGATAGAATAGCCTCCCTTGGCAATTTGTTCTTGTGCAACCTTGAGATGCGCGACAAATGGGTTCAGCAAACCAGAGGCTATCTTCTCCTTCCGTCCATTCGCCACCACAACTAAATCACACCTAGGAAAAGATGGGGAGAAGAGAGAAACAAATCATTTGCCTGCATAGTGCATCATCAAGAATTCAAGATGGCAGAAAAAATGGTATTTCGACATACGACGGTAAGCTGTGGCCCTTATTCGATCAAATTTAGAGCATGAGCACATCAGATCTAGCAGTACATTGTTGAGATAGTGTAGCCACGCTTGGCTACGTATATGAGGTGAAGGCGAAAGCTTTTGCCGTTTTGATGGGTAAATGCCATGCCCGAGGATCCAGAGCCCGCTCCATTTTTGGCAACACGCCACACACCAGAGCCAGACGAGACGATACATATATAATTTACTGGCACAGTAATAGGAAGTAGAAGAAGAGAAGAGCAAGCATGTTCTCGGGCCAAATTAACAGAGGGAACCGAGAAATATCGCCGGGAGTTCATCGAGCAGATCCAGTAGCTCACCTGGTGCGGGTCGGGGTGAGCTGGAACACCGCCGATTCAAGCCGCGTATCCGGCCTCATTTGCAGAGCGGTTCTTGCCGACTCGCCTTCTGTACCAGATCTTGCGGGAAGGAGATGGAGATGGAGATGGGATGGAGGACTTCAACCGGCTTGGATCACAAGACAAAAGGAGAGACCAGCCAAGCCAGAATGCAAGAATGCCGAATTTGGAGGAGGAAAATGCAGGTAGGAAAAAATAATAATTTCGATAATTGCAATCAAAGAAGACGAATAATCCGAGGAGACATGTACGAACTAAATTAAAGAACAAAATAAGAGAAAAAAAAATAAATAGTGAAAATCTGAAAGAGAGAGGTGGTGGTTGAGTGCAGCGCAGACTGCAGACAAGGCGGTGGGGAGAGTGGAGAGAGCTGCTTTTGCTTGCTTTTATATATATATAATATTTGGCGCTGCCGATGCCCAAGTTGGTGGATCGGAGGTTATACTGTACATTGAAAAAACAAACTACTCCCTCGTTCATTTTGGTTTGATGAACTTTCACAGCATTATTTTATGTTATTAAAACAAATTCTCCTCCATTGACAGTTTGACACTATCTCCACCTCTCCCGTATATAGCTTGGACCGTTATTTTTTATGTGCTCGTAATAATAAAAGCTAAAATAAATATTATGAAAATAATTTTCACAATAAATCAAATGGCTCTGTCCTTATGTGATAGTCAAAAATGACTTACAATTTTAAACCTAAAATACTTTATGTCCATGTACACAATAAAGACTATGTACATGTAGAATAAGTTACGATCTCGGATGAAGTAATGACAATATTTATGGATTAGCAATGTCATTTGAGATGTGAAGACAGGTTGGTCCTCGAGAGATGTCATAGTACAAAGACTTCAAATGTGATGAATAGCTCAAAGACAAAGATATACTATCAGCGTGATGTCTCTTACTCCCTCCGTTCCAAATTATAGGTTTTTCTAAAAATCTTAGAGAGTCAAAGTTTTTCAAATTTGAT
>JAKNSH010269233.1:0-12800 GCA_027790015.1 Cymbopogon flexuosus
CATCAAATAATAGCATAGCACTAAAAAATATTACTACGAGTCGATCTAAACTTATATGCTAATAACTTGTTAATTATTATATGAAGGTCTATTAACTATTCATTCCATTAGCAGGTTTAAAATTGTTAGTATGCGGTAATAGTTCATATACACCTTTTTAACTCACTCATTGTCGATCACCTTTTAATAAAACTCGAGTTTGGGCCTTGGCAAAAGAAATGTCGAAACTTAAAGCCAAAGTGGCGTGAGGTCGTTTTGTGAAATCTGCCTTTTTATTTTTTTATTTTTTTAAAAAAAGTCACGTGTGAAGGATATAGCAAGCTCTGCTCTGAATTGACTGATCATGCGATCAAGGGCATCAATGTAAAATTGCGTGTAAAGAGAATCGTCATGCACAAGTCATTGATGGACGGACAATCGAAAAGGAGAAGAAAAGGATAGATGCAATGGAGCACTTCTCTCCGATCCATATCTAATAATCTTTCCACAAGAACATTCCCATGCTCCATCGATACAAATAATATTAAAAAGGGTCCATCGATACAAATAATATTAAAAAGGGTACATGCTTAGACGAACGAGCAACATCTATCTAGGAAGTGTATCTATTCATCTATCAGCTTAATTTGTTTATTTGTTACGTCTACAAAGGGATCCAAATAATTTAAAGCTTGATCAGAGTCATATAAAAAAGTATGATATAAGACAAGTATCATTAAATTAATTATAAAATATATTTGTGTAGTAAATCTAGTTGGAGATATAGTTGGTAATAGTACAATATAAATTTTTGCGTAATAGTACAATATAAACTGTAGCAGCGTCTCACAAAAGATTTTGTGTAGCAGTGATGCACAGATTCTATAGTTACATCTTTTGAAGACGGAGATAGTATTAGACACCAACCATGCATGGATGCATAATAAATATACTTGTACACTATAGATGCTCTGGTGTTGGTGTATGTGTATGGAAACCACAAATAGTAGTGTTGGTTGATGCTAAGCCTCATGCTCACGGCCGGGCCTTCATTGATGAAACAGTAAGCATCACACTTGACAATCTATCTACCCCACCGACGACTACATATTTCTCACTCAATACACCTACGGACCTACCATACCAAACAGTAGTTGCCTGAGTTGAGCAGAGATACGTACTGTATACGCGTACTCCTACAGTCCTACTACGGTGGATGGCCTTGTAGTGCAAAGTGCAACGACGACATCCGTCGCCCTCGCCCGGCCCAACCGACAGGCTGGTGACGCAGCCCCGCGTACGTGCAGACAACGACCACATGGCCGCCGCGTCCATCCACATCCCGCGCTGCTGATCGGTGGCTGATGCCAGCCGTCACTGACCACTGACGCTTCATCGGAAAGAAAATCACTGACCACTGCATTGCACCTGCCCACCTGACACTTGGCTAGCAGCAGGTGATTACTAGTGCTCCAATAAACTTGATTAACCAGCAGCCCTGGGAAAGTGATTATTGAACCTAACTCTATTAATTAATCTCGTGCCAGTGGTTAGTGCTGATTACTTTCTTTTCACAGTTTCGGGTTAATCTAATCTACTAATGATCTACTAGTATGCTGCTTGGAAATCTCCGCAAACGCAACGTCTCTCCGCTTTCCGTTCACACCGCCATCCAAGCTGCGATTGCCACGTCGCCACGACGCGACGCGACGCCCCACGCCCCGCACCCGGGAATAAACCAGCAGCACGCGCCGCACCAACTGCCACCACCACTCCCTGCCGCCGGGCCCAGCGTACGCCGTAGCCATAGGGACCACACGTCAGTGTCAGTGTACGTTCGCCTTTACCTTTCGCCCCCCAACGGCTGCTGCTGCTGCCGCTTTGTAAAAGCGACGTGGTACCTCTCACTCTCTGTCCTCTCACTCACTCTCTGTACGGGTAGCTAGCTGCAGCTTCGCTCTCGTCGCTTCTCTTCCACACCACTCCACTCCGCTGCTCTGCTCGCTGCCTCGCTCCGCCCCCTCCTCGAACGCGCAGCGCGGCGGCGATGCCGAGCTCGCGGCGGACCACGGGCCGCGGCGGCGCGGGGGCGGGGGATGCAGGAGGAGGAGGAGGCGGCGACGGCGACGGGGTGCCCCCGTTCATGGGCAACAACCGGGACCACAACCCGCGGGAGCTGCGCTCGTGGGCGCGCCGCACGGGGTTCCACCCCTCGGCCTTCTTCTCTGGGGAGTCCAACTCCTCCTTCGCCTCCTCCGCCGCCGCGCCGCAGGCCCCGCCGCCACCTCCCCCGGCCGCCTCGCGCCGCCCGCCTCGTCCGCCGCCGGAGCGGGAGCGGGACCCGGATGCGGAGGACGACGGCCTCGATCCCGCGCCGCCGCTGGACCTGGAGCGCGGGCCCGCCCCTGGCCGCGGACGCGGCGGCCGGGGCGGGCGCCCGCGCCGACGCATCGACCTCCGCCGCGAGCTCGAGATCCCGCCGGGCTTCGGCCGCGAGGAGGCGGAGCCGGACGCGGGGAGGGACGCCAGGAGGAGGAACGGCGGCGGCGAGAGGGACCAGGCGCCGGCCAATGCGGGCCGGAACGGGAACGCGGCGGTCGCGGTCGCGGACGCGGAGACGAGGAGGAAGGCCGAGGAGGCTGAGGCGAAGCGGAAGGCAGAGGAGGCTGAGGCCAGGAGGAAGAAGGAGGAGGAGGAGAGGGACGCCGAGCTGGCAGCGTACTTCCAGGAACAGTGGGCGAACGAGGATGAGGGAGCTGCCGACGCTGCCGCGGCTGAGACGGCTCCGCTGTACGAGGCGCCGGGAGGACTCCGGTGCGGTGTAACCGAGAACCCCGGGTGGGGTGAGTTCGCTGCTCTCAACTTTGTGTTGCATATGACCTTCAGATGTACTAACATAATGGCGGATTGCAACCTGCATTTTGCGCAGACGATTATTTTGTTGGTCGAGCCTTGATGATAGTGATGTTATAGGAGTAATTAATAGTGCTCCTGATAGTGATAGACATCATACTTATACTTCAGTTCGTGTCCAATTATTTGCTACTAGTCGAAGTCAGTTTTGGTCGAATAATTGTCAGTGTCGCTGGTTTCCACTGGTGAGTAATGAGGAAGGGCAGAAAATGGAATGAGATCTTTAGTGTGAATTGACTAAACCGTCCATTTCTTAAAGCAATAATAGCTGCAAAACATTTCCGAGTGTAAGAAATTTGGAAAATCAATAATTTTAGATGTGCATGCTGCTGTTTGGCTATGCATAACGTTTCCATTCTTTGTCTTTTAGATTGCATCATGGATGCATTGCCACATATCAAAAGTCTAGTAAACAATCTCCCATCTTAAATATTATCAGGATTTATATATCATATCCCCATAGCATAATCTGCCATCTTTTGAGTCCTACTAGGGATATAAAAGAACTAAGGCTGGAGGTGTGGAGTCCTTTTAGCCGTCACCCCATCCCTTCCTGATTTAAGTAGGAAATTATCAGCAGGGCCGTCCCACAAATTTTATGGGCCCTTGGGCCAGTAAGGCACTAAGGGCCCGGCAATCTAATATTTTAATATGACGATTGAAGTATACAATACTGTTGCTGTTGGCAAGAAATAACATGTATTTAATTCGCAAAAAAAGAAATAACATATATTTAGTTCTTGAAAAATTTAACATCAAATCAAAGAAGGTAAAAGAATGACAAAATAACTGTGGGTTACCTCAAATTAAACTATAGTGCTTTAGTGCTTTTGTTTGTTTGCTTATGAACGCTACTAAGATCAATTGTATCCAAAATATCCCTAGTTCAGTACACTACTGATTACCGGAGTAGTGAGTACTTTAATTGATAAATCAAAGTACTGTAATTGATAACCTAGTGAGTAGTGACTGCAATGAAATCTAGATCAGTTCAGTACATGTACATCACTTACCGGTGCCAACAAATCAGCAATCAACCCATCAGAAAGGAAGACGGAGGTCCGTGCGCGCGTTGCCACACATTGCCGCCGTCGCCGGTCACCGGACGGCCGCACACCTGCGCCGCGCTCTAGTGCTCGTGCCCTGCCTAAACCCCACCACACCAAAGCGCCGACGCTCTCAGTCCGTCACCGCACGACGCGCACAAGCGGAGTACGATCGCGAATACGACTCGTCGATGCGGCAGCTTGCCTAGGCACTAGCTAGTTGCCTCGTACTGATGAACACGGACGGATGAATTCAATAATATACACCTACTCTATACTGTACATGGGTATACTCATGGGCCCATGGGCACCGCACAGTTCGCCCTCCCCTTTGGGACGGGCCTGATTATCAGGGTCTAGGATTTAAAAACGACATCTTAGGTTTGCTGATAACTTGTGTCACTTTATTTGGCAAAGGATGAAATATGCCATCACACTTTTGTAGGAGCAGCATGTTAGATTATTTGCTAATGTAGTGGTTGAGATAATTCATTCCATGTTGTAAGGATCCCTTTTATGAGGGAAAATACTGGTAGAAAGGCTTCCATAAGTTATCAACTAAGGAAAAATAGCTATCCATATTTGTGATTCTTTCACTGCTTGATAATTTTTTCTGTCAATTCAATTATAACTGTTATGATAACTGTTGACATAATTTTCTTTTCCAATTGCAGCACCCCTCATATTTTATGGCATACAACATTACCTTTCAATAGCTGGTTCGCTTGTCTTTGTTCCTTTGATACTGGTACCTACAATGGGTGGTTCTGATGTATGAAGCTTTCCTTCCTTTCTTAATTGCACTTATTTACGTTGAAAACCACCTTTGAATAATGAATTCCTTTAATGTGGCAGGCGGATACTGCAACAGTCATCTCCACCATGTTGTTAGTCTCTGGTCTTACTACAATACTGCATACTTTTTTGGGTTCTCGGCTTCCATTGATTCAAGGAAGCTCCTTTGTATATTTGGCTCCGGCGTTGGTAATTGCGAACTCTGAGGAGTTCAGAAATCTTAGTGACAATGTATGATTCAATCCTAGAGCTTTTTTACTTTACCTGCACTTTTTATCCTGCATCATATGGGAGTTCTGAGAGATTCAAATGGGGGTGATATCATGTTGTGTGTCAAGCTCAACTAATTGTTGGATATAAAGCCAGTGAATTTAGGATCGATATTGGGGCGTTTGGAAAGGAAATATCCATCAGAGCTAAATCGCCAGAAGGATTCCTGGGGCAATCTCTTCTTTTCGTGTACCAGGTGTTCAGATAATGGAAGAGTGCAGACAATGGAACTTAAGATACTTTGGTGTCTGTCCTTAGAGTTGATAGTAATTTTTCTTATAAACTATGCAAATTGACATGATATCACTCAAGTAGACAAAAGAGCTCTTTCACAAGGTATACATGCTAGTAAATTTTGAAACTTGTTCCAAGCTTTTTTGTACCCGTGAACTGAGTCAATTGGCGGCTAAATTTGCCTGTCCTTATCTATTGTCATGGTGAAACTCACCTCATGTGTATCCACTATCCAGACCACCAAATGCCCTTGAGCAATGAACCATTGTCTCCTGTTCATGCTTCCTGCACCTGTTACATCTTTACTCCCTACACAGCAGCCAAGATCTTCAAGTAACAATGTGTTGATGCGGATCCGATTCCCGTTGATATTTCCTTCATAGAAGAGGTTATGTTGTAGAATGGCCTGTGCTTGCACTGAACTATGCACATTCATCACTAGGTCAAACCTATCACCAGGATTTAGCTTTGTAGGTTGTGGGAAAGTTTTTCACTTTTTTTTTAATATAAACGGTCCTCAGAATAATGTAAATGTGTTTCATATGATATGCAGAAATTCAAGCACATAATGAGGGAGCTACAGGGGGCTATACTTGTTGGTTCAGTATTTCAGATAATATTAGGATACACTGGTCTTATGTCACTGTTTCTGAGGTATGTTAAGAAACACGCATCCTTAACTCTACATGTAGAATACACCTCGCAGAAATGGCATATGTTTAATTCCTAACTGTGGCTTTACAGGTTAATAAATCCAGTAGTGGTGGCACCAACTATTGCTGCAGTGGGTTTGGCATTTTTTAGTTATGGTTTCCCTCAGGCTGGCAGCTGTGTAGAAATCAGCTTGCCCCTCATTCTGTTGGTTCTTCTGTGCACTCTGGTATATCCTTGCAGCTTTCTTTTGATGAACAAAACTTAACCATATCTTACCATTTGTTTCCTTGCTTGTGCTTTCTCAATACCTGTTTGTATTTTAATAATTATTGTCACTGGGCTTGTTTTTTCCCCTTTGACTTGTATTGCTCCATATCTTACTGATTAATGTACTTATTCATTTCAGTACTTGAGAAAAATATCCCTGTTTGGCAACCATATCTTCCTTGTCTATGCGGTACTTTTCTAATCCTCTCCCTTTACACCCTCTGCGGATAGTTGGTTGTGTGCTGACTGCACTGGGATGTATTGGCAGGTGCCCCTCAGTGTTGCAATTGTATGGGCATATGCATTCTTCCTAACTGCTGGTGGAGCATATAACTTCAAAGGCTGCAGCTCCAATATACCCAGTTCAAACATATTATTGGATTCATGCAGAAGGCATTTAGAAACCATGAGACGCTGTCGTACTGATGTTTCTACTGCATGGAAAACTGCTGCCTGGGTGAGGGTTCCCTATCCATTCCAATGGGGCCCTCCAACATTTCATTTTAGGACGGGTATCATCATGATAATAGTTTCACTGGTTGCTTCAGTTGATTCGGTGAGTAGTTTCTATCAACAGAACAGACACTCATCAGCAACTGTAAAAAAAATACTTGGAAGTTTGGATGCTTGATGATTAGCATGCATTAACATGTTGGTGCATATGCAGCTTTCATCATACCAT
This sequence comes from Cymbopogon flexuosus, assembly GCA_027790015.1. Lineage (NCBI taxonomy): Eukaryota > Viridiplantae > Streptophyta > Magnoliopsida > Poales > Poaceae > Cymbopogon > Cymbopogon flexuosus. The sequence continues at coordinate 6,841 of JAKNSH010269233.1, forward strand.
GCTGCATCGCTGCTGGTAAATTTAAGTCCACCAACTCGGGGAGTTGTCAGCAGAGGAATTGGGCTTGAAGGGATTTCAACTTTTATTGCTGGATTGTGGGGTACAGGTACAGGATCGACAACATTAACAGAGAACATACACACCCTTGAAACGACCAAAATGGGCAGCAGGAGGGCTTTGCAGCTTGGGGCAGCCGTGTTAGTCATCTCCTCCTTCTTTGGTATGATGTGACGCTTATGTCTTGCAATTATATCTCATCATTTTTTAAGTGTGGCCTTCCTAAAGCTCAGTTTCTTGGCTGTAGGTAAAATCGGAGCTCTCCTAGCCTCTATACCTCTTGCCTTGGCTGCCTCTGTTCTGTGCTTCACCTGGGCGCTAATTATTGCACTCGGCTTGTCCACATTGCGATACACCCAAGCAGCAAGCTCCAGGAACATGATAATAGTTGGATTTACCCTATTCATTTCCCTATCAATCCCCGCATACTTTCAGCAATATGAACCCAGCTCCAATTTTATCTTGCCGAGCTATCTTCTTCCATATGCTGCAGCGTCAAGTGGACCAGTTCGCACAGCCAGCAGTGGGGTGAGCTCTCTCTCCCCTACTCTCACCCGTGCAGCTGGAATATCTTTCCATCAATAAAATTACTAACAGTCTAAAATGTCCTGCAGCTGAATTATGCAGTGAATGCACTCCTATCCATCAACGTTGTGGTGGCTCTCCTTGTCGCGTTGATCCTTGACAACACGGTGCCAGGCAGCAGACAGGAGCGCGGTGTGTACATTTGGACAGATCCCAAATCCCTCGAGGTGGATCCTGCGACATTGGAACCCTACAGATTGCCGGAAAAGATTTCATGCTGGTTTAAGTGGGCCAAGTGTATTGGCATCTAAAGGCTCTGAGGAGTGGCAGTGAAGATTCTATTTATTCCATTGGTACCTGCTATTGTAGGATTTACTATATGAGAACATATATAATACACATACGAATGCTACATAGTTAGGGGCCTCTCTTGCTGCTGTTAGCTTCGAGGCCCTGTTTTCATGGTTAGGTTAGGATAAGCCCATGTAAAGTTATGGTCATGTTAGAGGTGATACGGTCTACAAGCTATGCTAATGTAAATTTGTAGAAATGCTTCGTTGAAATGACCAGTCGCTGAGTTTCAGGTGGTGAGACGAATTCAACAAATCTGTGACCGTTACACGCCTGTGTTGAAGCTTAAGAGTTTCAGAATACCTTGCCATGATTTGAAGCTTAAAGAGTTTCAGAACACCTTGTCATGATTTTTAAGGGTGAATACATATCAGTAGATTAGTGTCTGGAGAGCCGCAACAATTGACGTCAATTGCCATGTATATAATACTATCGTTTTGGCTTGTCTTTAATTGCTATGTATAACTATACAATTAGATACATAATAAAAGCAATGTATCGAGAAAAGCTAAAACATTTTATCATTGTTTAGTCAGAATGTCGAAGAAACAGTCTTCATAGGCTTGGCAGCACCTTGTGCTCATTGGAACCTATTTCCCATTTCCATCTTTGCTGCAGTTTCTTGTTCTGTCTCTGCTGTACAATTACTTTTGGGTTTAATAAAATCCTAACATCGGGGGCTTCCCCTGCTGCTTTTTCAGGTCAAATTTTTTTGGAAAGTAGGTAGTTCTTTATAAGCTCAAATGCTATTATTTTGTTTTCAGCATTTAAAAGGTATAACAAGTAAATTAAACATAACGAATAGAATCTTTTGTCTACAGGCACAAACATTTTTGTGCAGTTTGATTACACACTAGGATACAAATCTAAGGGTACAACAATAGTTCACCGATGCCGCTCAACAATATGGTGCGCGGTGTGCGAGCTTGGGTTCAGTTATTCGTCGGGGCTGGCTTGCTGTAGGAGCATCCTTTCCTGTTGCACACCGTGCGGAACGGATAGTTCAGGTTGTTGCACTCTGGGCAAGTCCAGCTTCCTTCAGGGGCTTCCTTATTGTTATTGTCCTTGCGAGATGAGCTTGTGTTACCTCCCTGCAAGAGTGGAACAGTTGATTACATCAAAACAAAATTTTATAGGGAAGCAATTTGCATACACTATTTTTTTTCAAACATCTTGCTAATTTGCACAATGGTTAAAAGACAAAGGCATCATCATCATTTCATCCGAAAAACTTTGTCCATGAAGGTTTTTGCACTTTATATATACTGTACCATATACAAAAATACAAAAGGAAACACAAAGAACCATCTTATAGTATGAACACATTAAAAGATCTGTTGTTCAGAAAACAATAGTACTGTTGTATTGACAGCAGTACAAGAAAGACGTAATCAAGCTTACAGGTGTTGGCCTCGGGGCTCCACATTTCTTCATGTTGCAAGTGGTTCTGAACGAAAAGTTGATGTTGTCGCATTTTGGGCAGGTCCAGTCACCCTCAGAAAGTCCATCAGGGCCTACAGATAAGAATTTTCATAACAGCTGAGAAATCAGAGATGGGAACAAGAAAACTGGCTAAGGGATAAGTGAACTGCAACAACTAAATATGAAAGAACTATGATTTCTCAGCTCTACTTTTGTCATGGTTCTACCGCAACTATTTATTTACCTCATGCAATTCTCAAAATAGTGGCATGTGTACTGAAACAATTAACTACTAAACCTAATATGTTTCAGTTTTACCAAACTGTTAAATTATTATCCCCTCTCATTAGCTGACAGTGTGAGTACAATCATATTATGATATAAATATGCCAGGAAATGCTGCCAGTTCGACTAAACTAATCCAGTGATAGAAAAGACACAAAAGTTAACATTTGTAAGACATTTAATCATATCTTTTATACATCAGGGCAAAACATAGAAAATCACTAATTGATGAATACCATTAAACTACAATGAGTCTGAAGAAACAAAATACATGCAATCAAAAGTATAATGATTATGATGTTAGGAGATTATCATCACTTACCTCCACGGCGCTTCCGTGAAGCAATGTTGTCATTGTTTTCAGCTAACGCTCCACCAGACCATGGGCTAGAAACCTATTTTAGACATAGAACATGATCACAACTCCCCCAATAAAAAGGACAATAGACGTTTAAGGTTTTACTGAAGACAAACCGGCATTGGAGAACCTCTAAACCCATAGCCATATCGGCCTAGCTCAGGTCCTGGGCCATATCCCATACCTGCAACAATTGCCAAAAAAACGTAAGCCAATCAATTAAATGTTCAATAACTGCAATTATCAGGTGTGGAGAAACACAGACCACTCATTGGCCCAGGTTGACCATATTGCGAGAAAAGGCCATATGAACCAGGAGCTCCTACTGGTGGACCATAACCATATCGCATCCCAAGGTGTGGATATGGAGCACCATAGCTACCAGATCCAAGCGGAATTGGAGGTGGGGCACCACCACCTCCTCCGTAAAATAGAGGAGATCGGTCATATCCAGCAGCAGGAGGTGCCGGCATCATTCTCTGTAAAACAAACAGAAGTGAATAAAAATACATCTCAAACAGTTGAATAGTTGATAAACCCAGACATGATGCATAAACCTATTCCCTTTCATATGGCTACCATGAAACACATCAATTTTTAAGCAATCGGTGTCATAAGTATTCATCATAACTCCTTGACTAGCAGATTGTAGTAGTAGCGCGTGCTCATATAACATGTGTACTAGACAATCTCTAGAAACTGTGGATATAAAATATATGTGCACATAATCTCCCAGGATGAAAAAGGAAGGGGGAACAACCAAACAAAGCTCCAGACCTCCGTCTAACACATGTTCCACTTGACACTACAGATCATTAATGACATTACTTAGGAATAAAATCTATGACAACTTACAGGACTTGGACTCGGTGACGGACGGGGTGCACCACATGCTCCACGGTTGCAAACATTTCTAAAATTGAAGTTGACATTACCACACTGAGGACAATTCCAGTCCCCCTCCCTTACAGACACTGAAAATAGTAGAACCTTCTCTTAACCAACAAGACTCAAGTAAAACAAGACATTGTAATTAGATTCCTTTCCAAAAAGGGCCACAGTGGGAAAAGACATTGTAATACGTTTAACCCAGGGAGTTCTCCCAACGACGCTAAGTAAACCATGAAATTGACTATCAACTAACACATCCATGAACTCCTGCGCACAGAAAGCAACCACAGCAAGCAACATTTTATTGTGTCACATAGCTTTACAAACTCATTCTTCTGTCTTCAGGTGATGGCCTCCCAAACTCCAGCAACTACTACTTTACACAATCATAAGATTAAACACAAGTGTAATCCACATCGTAATAATCAGAACCAAATTAGATAAAAGGAATGGTAGTATGATATATCCCCTTATAGAACTAGAAATTCTTCTCCATGAGGACTCCATGCAATACACATATAAGATAGACCAAAACAAACCAGAATTCAGTAGGCGAGTGAAATATAGTCAGAAATTCACCGAACTCTTTACAGAAGATTCTGGTGAACCTAAGTCAATTCTAGCACACATTCTCCTAATTGCATCTGTTAGAGCCGCTAGTGTTTCCCAATTATGGGTCAGCTGGCCTTGTGATTGATCAATCCCTAATTCCCAAACAAATCCTGCCCTATAAGATCTTTTTTGAGACCGGGGATATAGCCCGCTTTTCACTGCCCGATAATATCTCAGTTTGCAAATCGACTAAACCCTAGCTCCGGCCCAACAATCGAGCGAGAAACAGATCAGAGTGGGGAGGTGCCTCACCGTCGTTGCGTGACCTTTTCGACAGCGCGCCACGGTTCTCCACCTGCGCGACAGCACCAAACTAACCCAAACAAATAGATCACAAACAAACGAGGAAAAAAAACGTCAGAAACCAAACCCTAAGCCGAGGCCAGCGCCATAATCGAATTGAACCGTAGACAATGGGAAAGGTACCTTCGCGGAAGCCATCGGCGACGAGACGGAACACGGCGGCGGCGGCGGGGATTGAAGGAAAGGGCGGCCGCTGCGCGAGAAATCGAGAGAGAAGAGGAGGCCAAAAGGGCTCGTAAAATTATTCGCTAGTTATTTATTTTGAGGATGGGATTCGATTCGCTGTGCTGGCAACGCGCCGCGGTGCGGTGGCCGTGTCCAAGAGCTACGAGCACCGAGCTTGCGACTGCGAGTGGGCCTACAATAGCCCGTTGCCGGCTGTCCATGGGTGGGTCCAAACAACCCATGGGCCATGGAATCTACGTGTCCATTTGCCACGCGTTGGATTAGATTGCGATTAAAAAATTATTAAAGTCCCGTCTGTGTGAGAAAATATAGTACAGACTTTCCGTGTATTTTTATTTTTTAATTGTTTTTATTTAATTTTAAACTTTTTAACTGTTTGTCTTATTCAAATTTTTATGTAAATAATAAAATAAATAAATTATTATTAAAGTATCTCAAATGGTAAAATAAGTTATTAATAAATAAATAATATTTGTTTATCTCATTATTTACATAAAAATGGTACGTTCAAAGGTACGGAGTCAAACAAGATGGTACGGAGTCTGAAACGACAATTTGGAACGGAGCGAGTACATGGAGAACGACGATGGGCCTATTTGCTTTGTACCTTGTCATTATTTACTCAGGGGAAGTTCCTTGCGCAGGGGAAGACCACCTTTATGTCCATTTTGAGTAAACTAGTGCAACTAAAGTGTTTTAATCAGTTTGTTTGGTAAATAAATCACTAAATCTACTTATTTTTAGTCACTGGATATGAGTTGGTGGAAACCAAACATTGTCTTAATATGGTTACTTTATGCTACATTTTGGTGCCTCTAAAAACGTTTTTAGAAATGACGTGTTTTTAGATAGCTTTGTGAAGGCCATACCCATACTCCTTCACAAAATAGCGAGAACGGTTCGGTGGGATGAACACGTACGATCGCAGCGCCAGCCAACGCAACGCGTTCCTGGCCGAGTCCGGCTCGAA
>JAKNSH010269451.1:0-14586 GCA_027790015.1 Cymbopogon flexuosus
GCTCATGAGGTGTGGACAAGATTGAGTGAGACATATGAGGGCACAAAGGTTGTTTTAACAATGATAATAATATAATACTAGTTTATTTATAAGACTTAATAAATCAAACAAAAATAATATGTACGGTTATATTATAATACAACACCATATACATTATTTATGGTTCACACTCCATATCATATATGATGCGTCCATAATCTATTATTAATTATATATATATATATATTAAAATAAAATAAAGTCATATTAATCCTAAGTTTATCGTGAAAAGTTCAGTCATCAACAAATTGTAAAGTGATAAGATATGAAGTCATATAATCCTAATAAAAGTTTGGTCAACAACTTTGGTTTATTAGGCTCACGAGCCGGCTCGAGCCAGCTCGCGAGCTAGCTCATTAACTAACGAGCTAAAGTGTTGGCTCAGCTCGTTTAAAAATATAAATAAGCCGAGCCGAGCTACTAATAAGCCGAGTTGAGCGAGCTACCGAGCTACAAGCTTTTCGTCCAGCTTTATTTAGGAGTGACAATGTGACCCGGTCGATGATGGGTTGTGCCGACTCACCACTGGCGTACGGCTAACGGCTTACCGTATTCGTCCACTTGAGCTCTGCCACAGGACAGTTCCATTTCTGTAGATTGTGGCCACATCATTTTCAGCCATGGATAAGTTTTTTTTTTTACAAGGAAGCAGTATATATTGATTAACAGCATGAAGCTGTTAGAACCATTACATTGTTAATGGTTATATTTTGGAGTGCCACGGTAACAGGGCACTCAAGATCATGCAGAGCATGAGTACATATACCCTCAAAAGTAAATTGATTACATTGAAGTGCACTAAGGGCTTGTCTAGCAAACGAATCTGCGATTTGGTTCAGTCTTCGGTTTATCCTGCGAATGGTTGTGGTTGTTTTATACACCGAAGTGGTGATAATCTGAGTGAAGGATTTAATTCGCCAGTCCGGAGATAAGGTTGAGGCTATAAGGTGTCGGGCTCGCTAGATCACGGACGGGGCTCGCTAGATCACGGACGGGGCCAGCTCGCATATAAACAATGCCATCGCAGAAACCAGAAAGCTCTGTTCTCTTCTTCATATATTCAGTTTATATAGTTGGTTTTGGTGTGTGCATAGCATATCTGTATAGCTTAATTAAGCAACATGATACGGTTGGAAAGCTTCCGGCTAAGCACTTAACACAAATTATAAATCGCTTGCAGACGGATATTTCAGGGTAGGTTCGAGCTGACAGACAGTTGCCATCATGGAACTCATCAGATAAGATATTTGCACTGTATACGTGTTCCGTCCCCACAAAGGCAAGGCCACCACGTACAAAAGTAACAAGTTGGTGGTGGAGACGGCATCGGGCATCATATATTCATATCAAATTCATTCAAAACCGACCTGCTGGACAGGTAAACCGCAGAAAGCAACGACCTCGCACGCATTCCCTGAGCAGCATCCAACCAACATATACATTGCCGTAAAAAAACCAACATATACATTAATATTCATATATTCCTCGCAGAAAGAAACATACATATTTCATATACCGATATACGGCACGCATGGTCGTTTCCCAGAGTCCTTGGCTTCTGCTTCTGGTGCCCCCATGGAGTGGATCAGTGGATGTGCCGACCCCCTCCCGCTCCGAGGAGCCGCTCTTTCATTTCGTTGCCTTAATTATTTGGCTTTTCTATATATCGTTGAGTCAGCATTCTGGACTACTCCAGTGTCAAACTGGCTGTTACTTTTATATATAAATATGTTTCAGAGTGTTTTGCTTGCATTTGGCCATTAGGTAGACAGAGCTCTGGGAGGTGATGGTGCTTTTTCAAAGAGAACAGCACAGTCTGTACGTATGCGAATCGAATCATCGAGAGATCGTAGGGGCCGTCGAGGATGGCGAGGAATGTGTTGACCTTTTAGCTGTCGGCAAGGCTGCACGCGAGCCTCTTTTATTGTGTTGGGTTTTAGGGGCTACAAAATAAGACTTAGTTTTGATCCTATCATTTTTTATTAGCTGTGATAGTCGGATCGAATAAAACAACAATATCATTTAAAATACGTATACTAGAGCATTTCTAAGAGATTTCAGAAACCCACTCCCAATCTTCATTTTTTAGCAAGATTAAATCCAACACGATCCCAGGTCTCACCCTGCTTGTAAATTTGTAATCTTCCTCTATATGAAAATCAAGGGCGTGAAAATATATGTGCGTGTATCTATTGGCCAATGGGGAGGTGCAAAGGACGCGAGGAAGAATAAGAGTGAGGACATATAATTTCTAATATAGATGTATAAGAGAAAAGGAAATATAAAATTGGTTGGATGACATGGAAATATAGTCTGGGATTCCAATGCATTGTGTACTATCTTTTTGGAGCCTACAAATATAATCTTCTTTTTAGAAATGATTTAGTGAAGGAACCAGCAAACATGCTCCCAACTTTCTTTAGCCACTAGAAAACCCATTTATTTAAGTTTTTTTTGAAGTTTTAGAGATGCTCTTAGTTTTAGTTTAGTGCTCTTTATTGTTTCTAAATTATATTTCACATTTGTTGTTTTCCAAAAAAAAAAGTTCACTTTTGTTTTTGGCGGAACTACCATCAATTTGAGCAATTAATTTGTTAGTAAAAATAAATTAACGTCATCAAAGTTGAAACAAATGCACTACCGCCAAGACCTAAGTTATTGAGAATTTTAAATAGGAAAATATATTGTGATGCGCATCATTATGAACTCGGTCAAAATTAGTGAAGTGTGATTTATGGAATGAATCTAGAAAAACACAACCACACACCATCGCGTCAAATCGAGACTTGAGCACAAGCTTAACGCAGCTCCCTGTTAGCTCTTGCCTCTTGGTGATCCAAAACCGACACGTAAGATAAACTAGAGTAACACAATTGTTAAAATAATTCTCTAACTCACAAAATATGTAGATAACTGCATAACAAATTATATATGATTTTTGTAAAAAATAAATAAATTGTGTATCCCGTTGCAACGCACGGGCATGTTTGCTAGTATATAATAACTGTGGCGTGCAAAGTATTTTATGACGTGGAGATCCATGCATTGCATAAAATAAGCTAATACGTAGATATAATACCACAACATACAACTGAACCGTACAGTACTTTCTTCCATTCTAATTTATTATTATTAAATAAATAATGAAGCGTACAGCAAAGTACGACGAAGAAAAGAATGCCGATTTTCCCCCCTTTGTTGCCACTTGCTCGAAAGTACAGTGATGATGATGGCGGTGTTGCCTCCTGCGGGGCTGCGACCTGCGAGCCGGCAGGGCAATCCTTGCTGGCACACGCGCTGCCCCGTTGTCTACACGCCATTCGTGGCGCCATCGCCTTCAGTGCCACCACAGAAGACTGTACAGTACATGTTGTCGTTGGCTCCGATGAAAAGGACGGTGACGTGCTGCCGTGCTGGCACGTACAAATATTGTACTATCAAAAAAAGAATAGAGTTTTGTAAAGTGTTGCGGTCCACAACGCTAAGTACCGAGTCTACGTCGACTCGAATCCAACTGGAACCTGCCCGGCCGTATCTGATTCTGATCATCACGCCTGCCTAATGACGTTTTGTTGAGTAACCCGCACGTAATGACTGTCTGGACTCTGGACCCCCTGCAGGTTTACCAGACGGGCATAGCGGGGCCAGGGCCCAGTGGGCCATTTTGTCGGCCCGTAAAGAAAGGATGCCAGCCAGTATGCACTGATCCTAAAAAAGCTTAACATTCTAGTACGATCAACAACCCAGCTGGCGCCGATCTTTTTTTCCGTTTACTTTTTCTTTTTTTAGATAATGAAAACGAAACTATTTGTAAATCTTATCCAAATCAACTTATCTTATCAGTTATCCTCAATTCGATTTATTGAAAACATATATCCGTATTCATAAGTTAATAAATGAGGAAAATTTATTCCGCTTAGTATATTGGTCAAACTTAAAATTTTGTTTAAAAGTTGTATAGTATTTTTAGGTGAAGGTAGTACTCGTACTCGTACAAGAGAATGGACAATGGACAGTGGGCAACGGTGCCCGCTGTCATTGACGCATGCGATTCGTACGCTTGGTTGCCGTTGCCGACGAATAAAATATTTGTTGTTTTCTCCACAAAACATCGGGCATTCCGTCGCGTAGTTGCGAGAAAGAGAAGAAATAGGCTCGATGCCGATTAAAACGGGGTTTGTTCATCACTTTACAAATGAGAATTACAAATTTACCACAAGGAACGCCTCAATACTCATTTGAGATGCTAGCTAGTACTCCTAGTAGATAGCTAAGCAACGATCGAAAGGCAGAAAAAGAAGAGCTAGCGAGAAAAAAACAAACGGAGATAACAGTTTTTTTTTTTAATCTCATGAGATAACAGATCCTAGCTATAGCTACTCACAGGTCACCAGGCCATCCACCGCACGCGCGCCGGCGCCGGCGCCGGCTGCAGGCTGTGCGCGGCCGCCTCCAACCCGATACTGGCCGCCGTTGCGCTTGGCTCCGGCCGCTCGGCTCAATCAGTCCGAGAGGTTTAGCATGGACGCGTTGTGGAGGTACTCGTCGAGGGCGCTCGGGCTCCCGCCGCCGTCGCGTCGGTGGCGGCGGACGGTGGCGCGGAGGCGTGCGGCGTGCGAGACGAGGGCGTCGTGGAAGGCGGCGCAGGCCTCGGGCAGGTGGCGCGCCAGCGGCAGCCAGAGGTTGAGCGGCCACAGCAGCGGCGCCGACACCTGGAACACCTGCAGGAATCCCCGCGCCGCCACGAACGCCACCAGGTGGATCCCCATCGACGACGACGACGACCGGACCGACGTGCGGCTCCAATCCAATCCAAATATCCAATACTCGCCGCCGCACGAGACGAGACGAGACGAAGGTTCTTCTTCGCCGACCCTGCCGACTTGACGAGCTCAGCTGGTGGGCGGTGGACGAGAGAGATTCTGTGGCGGCCGGGACGGGGAGGTTGATTTGCGGCTGGCGGGTGCGGCCTTCCCCAGTTGCGAGCGCGGACGAGTTGATGTTGCTGTTGGGTTAATAATGACGGCCGGCACTGCCGCACGGGATTTTTCTTTCTTCGCTAGACATCCAGATAGAAGATGGACGACGTGGCGACGGCGAGTAAAAGATGCAGCGCGGTCACGGCTTGCGTTGCGTCCGTGGACCAGCCGGGTGGGGGGCTACTGTGTCTGGTGGTGGGACCTACATGCTTCGTTTGTTTTGCGAAAGCAAACGTCCGTTATTAAGACTAGGAAGGAAAGGGAAGTTGTAATGACCGGGCCAGTTGGGCCTGCATGCCCGGGCAACGGAGGACCAGCTTGGACAGCTTTTTGTCAGGGGCACCACTTTACGTTACGGGGTGGGATGTCAGATACCTCAGGTCTAGTACCACCTTATCAAGACTAGGGGGCCATGACCATCTTATAAGGGAGAGCATCCCTCTTCCATCAGTCCGGGTTTTTGGAAGAAATTGAGCCTCTTGCCTTATAAGTGGGCCATGAGCGCATGAACGTCCGAACCTTTGGTGGAGTGTTGGGCTGGGCCTGAGTGGTTGCTAACAATTGGTATCAGCTCCGGTATCAGCTCCCGGCACCACTTTATGGGGAGTGGAATGTCAGGGACGCGACCGGGCTTTTGGGAGGAATTGGGCCTCTTGTCTTATAAGTGGGTCATGAGCGCATGAACGTCAGAACCTTTGGGTGGAGTGTTGGGCTGGGCCTGAGTGGTTGCTAACACTTTTGTAAGGATTTTTTCAGGATTTACTGGCGCTACGAGGCGCATGTGGTGACTTCGTGAATTTGAGATTTAACGGTCCAGTCCTTCGGAGGTGCTCATAGGATAGGGTTTGCGTACGTGTGTTCGTAGGGATGAGTGTTCGTATGTATTGGACGGTGAGTATGCATGTGTATTGCGCGTCTGCGTTGTACCATGGAATCTCCAATATTGGATGGTAGTCAATCTAAAAAAATAAAATATGGCAGAAGCGTTCAAGAGGGTGCCCAAGCGCAACTAGATGAAGGCAGTTGAGATTCCGGCTACGGAAAGTTTCAAAATGTAGCTGTTTGGATGAACGGCTTTGGCTTTGGCGTTTCTACTCCTCTGAAAACAAAAGGTTCTGTCTCCTTCATTATTTTTATACATAGGAATAAATGGATACAGTGAAAGCGAAGGGAAGAATCTTGTCAATATTTCCAAAAAAAATCCTTCGGCTCCATCGCTGAGCTTTCTCACTGTTGCTCTCTGCTGTTCCTCCTCTTAAGTCTTAATCACAGAGCTTTCTCACTGACTAAATAAATGCTGCGCTTCCGGTACTAATTTTCCTTTGACCCAAACAAAATACTTCAATCCTACTCGTTTATGGTGCTTTCCTCTATTCCTTTGTTTTTTATACTTATTTATGTTCTATAAACAAGCCCTTGCTTCGCAATTTTACTCTACCGAGCAACAGAAATGACCATCACTGCATTTGAGCTCTATTTTTTTTTTTTTTTTTACAACAATTTGAGCTCTAGTTAAGCATCCGGCGAACTCACGTGCTTTTTATGGTCTTCGTAGTAGGATTAGGAAACCCTTGGTCATGGGCCCTGTTTTATGGCCTCATTTATGGTGCTTTTTTTACAACTGCTTTACAAGATGGGCCCGTAAAGTCTGTGTGGGAGTCTTTCTTGATCGGGTCGGACCCATCACCGGTCCACAATTGGTGGCCGATACACATGTGCGAGGAGCAAATACACACTGGGGATGACAAATTGAAAATTGACAGAGGAGGCCAATGGCAGCGACGACGACGCTGCAACTGAAAACCAGCGAATCGCATGGAGTAGATAGATTCAAGAAGGCAGTCTTACAAGTGGAGTCAAGAAACAGAAAAGTAAAGAAAGAAGATAAGCAAAACAAGAAAAATCACAAAAGGTTCTGAATCCATATTTCAAACAGCGGAAGAGATTTATTCTTAACCCTGTGAGTCAAAAGGGAAAGCTCCTTAGTGAAGATCGCTTCGCATTCTTCCAGATTGAAACAAGCGGTAATTTCTGGCAGTCCATGATCATCTTGGGATTTCAGATGATTGTATGAACTCCTTCTCCAAGCTGTATAGTCTAGTGCATTCGCTGCCATTGCTTCCGTTATATGACTCACCTTGTATAGCATTTTGACTGTTCGTCTGAGAATTGGGGAGGACCTTTGATCCTAGCAGATCTTCAAGCGTCATCTCGACCTGCCTCATGGTAGGCCTTTCTTCACCTTTTAAGCTTAAGCATGCTTGTGCTAGCGCTGCAACAACCTTGATGTCTTCAGTATTTCCCTCTTCAACAATATGAGGATCTAGAATATCACATAAGCGATTGTCTCTCATCGTTGACACAAAGTGTGAAGCTAAGCTTGTGGCTTCCGATGATGGAGTTGAGAAAATCGGTTTAATCCTTGTCAAAAGTTCTGCTAAGATGACACCAAAGCTATAAACATCACTCTTTTCTGTAAGTCGACTAGTGTAGTAGTACTCAGGATCTAGGTAACCATGAGTTCCTTGGATGGCTGTAAGTATTCCCGTGTCATCTATAGAAATTGACTTTGAAGCTCCAAAATCTGACACCTTTACTGTTAAAGCATCAGTCAGTAGTATGTTTGAAGACTTGATATCTCTATGGAAAACTGATATGGAGGCAGCACTATGTAGATATGCAATGGCCCTGGAAGTTTCTAGTGCAATCCTCAGTCTGTCGTTCCATGACAAAAGATTTTCACTTTGCTCATGAAGATGATATGACAGAGTTCCATTAGATATAAACTCATAAACTAGTAAAGGAACTTCGTTCTCAAGGCAACAACCGAAGAGCTTCACCACATTTCTATGATTAGTTTGTGAAAGTATGACAACTTCATTTATGAATTGATCAATTTCCCTCTGAACTGCAATTTTAGACTTCTTGATGGCCACAATAAGTTGATCAGCTAAGATGCCTTTAAAAACTATGCCATGTCCTCCACCGCCAAGGATGCGATTCTGGTCGAATTTATTGGTTGCTTGCTCTAGTTCTTGTAATCCGAAAATCTTCATCTTCTCAGCTATGTCTTTGTTTGATGAGATTAACTGTTGGAGAAGCAATCCATGGTTCCTCTTGAAAATCGTTCGTCTTAGCTTCTTGATTCTTTGTTTCTTGAGTTTGTTGGTGATTTTTGCAACACCGAGATACGAAAACAGTATGCCAAAACAAGCACTGCCTACTGTCAAACCTGCAGAAAACAAATATAATGGCTGAGAAGTAGTACAATGCTGGATGCATGATAATTTTCAGCTGCTTCAGAATGTTAACAATATTCTGTCAACCTATTTGTATTGTGTTTCACTATTACCTAAGTGTATGTTGTCAAAACTCAAATGAACGTTAAGGATGAAATGGAAGATATCATGGCTAACTGATTTCATGTCACTAATGCCTGGATATGTCCGCTGCATCAGAGTGACTTATCCATGCCATTCTGATAACTGTACTGAAATCCTTCGAGCAGAAGTAATTACCTATAAGCAATTTTGTTAATTTAGCCCTTTCTGCTGCTGCATCTGGACTGCAGACTGAAGTCTTTGGATCTTTGCTCACAGTCCCAGCTGCGCAGGAGCAACTGTAACCCCCAGCTGTGTTACTGCAAATTCCGTAGCACGGATACTGAAGTGGCTGTTGGCATTCGTCGATATCTACAAACACCAAACAAGATCAGCGAACAGGTAACTTAAGGTGTAATGTAAAGAAGTGAATTCTGAACAGCTGCAGACCTTGGCACCCATCCGCCAGGTAGGGGTTCCCTTCGAAGCCATCGCTGCAACTACAGAGGTACCCAGTAGCATTTGGTGAGTTGAAACACTGGCTGTTCCTGCTGACGCAGGCATACGATGATATGTTCTTGACGGCTTGATCACAGGATTGATTTCCAGCAACCCAGTCAAACACAGAAGGAACTCCATCCTTGTACTTGTCAGTTAACTTTTCATCCTCGAGGTAAGAAGCCTCAAACCTAAACCAATCCTTCTCCGCGACGAAGGCATAACTGCATGGGTTAAAGTCATTTACCATATAATTGTTGAAGCCCTTGTCGAAGGTTATGTTTAAGGAAGCAAGGTTTGGTGCAATGGCTGTCTGGCAACAGCCCATGCCAGAGCACTGGCCACTGAAGTCCACGCTCCCCTTATCCAGGCAAATAGACAAGCACCCCGTTTGAGCCCTGCGCTTATTGTAGCCTCCCAAGAATGCCACAGTGTTGCATCCAATGGCCGTGAGCTTGTTGGCCTTGCTAGATACTGTGAAAAATGGAGAAGCAATTACCGAGACCCATCCATCTGTGCTCTCGCCGTTGGTGTAGTTGCACTTGGAGGCAATCAACGTGCTGACTCGAACCTGCCCACCTAGCATGCTGATGTTGTACACCTGTATTCGGCTGCTTGAATTAGGCATGAAAATGCGATTACCCTCGCAGGAAACATCGAACCCTTGTTTGTAGTAGCAGCCAGGACCGATGCCGAAGGGGTAGGGAATGGTGAGGTTGCCGCATGTTTCTCTGCAGCCAGGCCTTGCCATCTTCAACGCTGTGCTGCTCCTGCTCGTGATGGATGCTAACAGCAGGGTGGCTGCAACGATTAGCCATGGTAACACTCGAGCCATCTCTGTGTTTTTCTGCCTCTGCCTTTCTGTCCTACAGTATGATGCAGGTCCCCTTTGGGGAAGAACAAAGCTAGTATATATGCTTATATAATGGTCTCCATCTCATTGTTGCTCCAGCCTCCAGTCAGAGCAGAGGCTCGGTCAGAAGAAGTGGTTTGATGGCCCAATGTGAAATTGCAATTTGCTTCAAAAGACTCGTGTATTGTAAATGTTGATACGGTTAGCACATTTGTTTGTTTCTTCAGCAGTCTGTCTTGAAGCATCTTGGCACCTACTATACAGTATAGAAGAACAAGTGTGTCCTTGTAATCAGGTTACATCAATCCAGCTTATTTACTATAATCTGACTTGACAAAAGGTCTCGTGTGTAAACGGGACTACGGAAGTCAAACTCTGCTATGCCGTTTTGGCCGGCCTCGGAACATGCTGCCCATTCGTTCCCGCGTTGGAAGGCTTGGCTAATTTTAATTTAATTGATGAAATCAAATAAACATTGGTCCATATTAAGTTACGTGCACTAAACAGCAAGAAAGCTCGAAGTCAACTGGTGACTAGATGAACAGCAGAAACAACTCAGGACTCAGGAGCCAGTCACACCGGACCTGTCTAGTAGCTCTGGATGAACAAAAAGAAGACAATGGCAGCGAGCCAGCGACGACGAGAACCAGCGACCACATGGAGTACCTGCCTGGAAAGTTTCAGAGAAACGTTGTGCACGCTTCAGCCATTGAGGCTACGCGCTGCATCCAGTCTCCACGCAATTTATTTTTTATTTTTTCCAAAAAATTTGTCTATTCACCATTCCATCCTCAACTAATCATTCCAACTGCTGCTAGTAGGATTTAAAACCATATCTTCACCCGTCACACAGCTTTTGTGGTTTGATTACTAACATACTATGAACCCTAGTAATAAACTTTCACATAACAGACTGATGCTAAAAGTCTAAAACTGCTGGTAGCAGAACCAGACCATAACATGCTGAGTTCCTGACAATAGGAAATCCTATAATATGTTACAGCATCCGTAGCTCAAACCACACCAAACATAGAGATCGTTATACTACTGCAGTACTCCTACGGTCCTACCCTAGAGTTTACCTTCATTTCGAATTACCCAGTCTACATCCATCCAGCAAGAACCTGCATCCAAGTGATGCTGTCGCTTTGATCCATCCACCTGAGATGGACCCATACAAGCAACTAGGAGTTGCTGGTAAGATCACTGTCGTTATCGCCAGTTGCATCTGCTTCCTTCACTTCTTGAATCATCTTAAGTACTTGCCAGGCGGTCGGCCGACTTTCTGGTGAGGACCGAACGCAAGTAGCGGCTATGTCGACGATCATTGTGATGCGGTCACTGTCCACTCCTTCATCCTCTCTCGCTGACTGGACATATGTTTGAAGATTACTTGCGACCAAGACTGAGTGCTGAAGCGGTGGCTTTCCACTAAGGAGCTCAAGGAGGAGGGCACCAAAAGCATATATGTCTGACTTTGGAGTTAGCATTCTGTTGGACTTCATGTTTTCTGGTGCTCTGTAAGCAGCATCGTCTTTGACTTCTGATGATTCCAGGAGGAACGACAAGCAATTGTCCGTAAGGCAAGCCTCAAAGTCTGAACCAAGCAGAACGTTGGAAGACTTGATGTTCCCGTGGACAAGTCGAGATGCTTGATGAATGTAAGCAAGACCCTGTGCAACATCTTCTGCTATCTTTAGGCATGATGTCCAGTGAAGTGGTTTTGCCCGGGATGACCTTGAACCTTCAAAAGTTCATACAAGTTATCAGAACAAGTAAGCACAATTGATAAAACATCTATTTGTACAATTTATAGCATAAATTTCTTATGAGTGCATAAAAACGTATTGAGATATTGTTATGCTCTAACGTGTGGAGAGTTTTGTTTGGCTTCTCTAGGAAACAAGTGTGTTAGTTAGCTGGAGTATGAATAGGACATTGTGTTACATAACAATGCTCAGAGCCAAATCATCATAAGAAATAACCAAATGAATAAAACCTTCTGTTACTACTGTTTTACTACAATATTCATAAGTACTGAACAATATTCTCCCACATCTGAACTAATATAAGCATACCACTGTTACCAAAGAAATTTCAATCAGAACCCAAAAGTACAGATGACACTATTTGTAGAGGGCACTAGTTGCAAATTTCAGATACTTGAAAATAACAGCAACAACCCAGCATTCAAGTCCATACATGTATGGCCACAATTATTTTATAGTTCAAGCAATGGAAAATAGAAATTAGAAAGTAGGAAGTAATGAACCATCCCCGTCCACTTAAGAGGTTCAAATGATGTTTTTCATGGTCCACAAAAATCAGTCATACCTCTGCAACTTCATAATACTGTTACATGATTTATCATCCCAACATCCAATGAATAAGTAATATCATCATTATACTCTTGGCAATGATTAATAGTCAGTAAAATGTTACGTGCAACCTTGTGTTTCCCCTTGAATCTGAACGAATCATTAGTCAGATGACCACTACATGTGACTAGTAACCACTTATGGGTTATAAGAACATGTATGTTTTGTTTTCTGGGTTCACAAAGAAAAAGTCTAACCAGTCAAATCATAAAGCATCACATAACCATCAATGTTTTCCTACCAGATATTCATGTTATCTTCTGAATTTCATTCCATAGCCATGCTGGGTGAAGTTTGTCTAGTTTGAAAATGTAAAAAACAATTGATAAAATATCTAATGATACAATTTGAATGTACAAAAAAAATGTATGATATCTTGACATATGCTTGTGGGGAATTTTTTTTTGCAATAAAATAAGTGTGTTATTTAGCTAGAATGTAAATGGAATGTTTACATTGCGAAACGATGCTCACAGCCAAATAAACATAGGAACTTAATGAAACCTCCTGTAGTCCTGTTAACTCAATTTTAACCAATCCACATCCCAAAGCACTCACTCAACTTCTATAAGATCTGTCACAAAGGAGCTACAAGGCTGCTAAATGTTGGCAGAGCTAACCCAAAATTCTTGTGTCTCAAAAGTCAAAAGAAAAAGAAAGGAGAAAGCCAAAGTTCTAAGGTATGTGACTCCCCAAAACCAGTGTAGTGTGGATGTTCAACTGAAACTTTTCACTGCCCTCTAAATTGTTTGCCTGCTATTTCCTAATAGTATATTACATAATTTTTCTAACCAATATCCAGAGGATAAGCAATATCATCCATAATTCCAGACAATTGGCAGTAAAACATCCCAAGCTGGCTTGCTCTTTGTTTTTATTCGATGAACTTACATAAAATGTCTAGTGTACATGAACAGGTGAACTTTATAGGTGACCAGGGCTGAGGGCCACTTATCAATGTTTAACGGGTTATCACTTCTCAGAGAAAAGATATCAAGCAATCGACCAAGGTGACTAGGGACACTTAACAATGCATGTATGCTTTGTTTAATGGGTTCTCACTTCTCAGAGAAAAGATACCAAGCAATCAACCAATAAAATAAAGCATCCCTCATATGGATATAGGCCCACTAGTGCAGCTCACATTCTGTTGCCTGGTTTACACGTGACTAAGTATTCTGAATTTCAATTCGTGGTCATGTGGAATGAAGAATGTCTGCTTTAGAAAGGTAATGCCAGCCTAGTAGAGCACTAATAATCTAGTGGTAGTACTGATGTAAAGGCAGGTATTCCGAACACCAATCAGATACTACAAAATTAACCACTCAGATCCAGAACAAAGAGCACGGAACTTTACCATGGATGAGAGAGTAGAGGCTGCCATTGGGCTGGTAGTCGTACACAAGCAGCCGCTCCTCCTTAGCCTGGAAGAATGCTCGGAGCGGTACAAGGTTCGGATGGCGCAGTCGGCCAACGGCATCCATGTTCTGCTCGAACGCCTCTGCTTCCAGTGCCGCCGGACCAATCTTGGCCGCATCGAGCCTCTTGACAATGACTACGAGCCGGCCGTCGAGCACCGCCTTGTACGTCGTCCCCACGCTGCCACGGCCAAGCACCTCTGCCGAAGCGCGCATGAGCTGCTCGAGGCTGTAGCTCGCCGCCTCGCCCGCGCAGAATGTGAGGCACCCGCTCCGCTCCAGGCGCCGCGCCTTCTCCTCCGGGACCATAATGGCCGCCGTCTCCTCATCGGGCACGCACTCGACGTATCCCATGTCAGCATTGTCCCTGCTCACCTCGGACGCGGGCGCGCTCTTCTTGGGGTTGGGGCTCGCATACGACGCGGAGCTCGGGCGCCCCCGCCTGTTGCTCCTCTTCATCGAAATCACAGCGCAGACAAGAAGCGCAGCGAGGACAGACCCCGCGGCGATCGCGACTGCCACCGTGGTCCTCCTCCGCCTCACTCTCTTGCCATTCGGCGAGGACGAATCCGCCATGCTCAAGTTCTCTCGCTGCGGCCCGCTGTCGCTCGCGGCAGCGCTCTGCACAGGGGCTGCGGCGGTGCCATTGGCGCCGTCTCCTCCGTGGAAGAAGAGGAGATGCGAGCCGCGGCACTCGCGGCGGACCACCTCGCCACAGAGCTCGGGGTTACCCGCGAACGCGGCGGCGCCGACCTGCGTGATGACGGGCGTGACGGGGACCGGCCCCGAGAAGTTGTTGTAGGAGACGTTGAGCACCTTGAGCGACGACTGGTTCCAGGGCGGGAGCGTGCCGCTGAAGTGGTTGGAATCGAGGCGGAGGAGCGTGAGGTGCGGGAAGGCGGCCTCGATGCCCGGCGGGAGCTCGCCGGAGAGCCTGTTCCCGGAGAGGTCGATGGAGCGGAGGCGGCGCAGGGAGGCGAGCGAGGGCGGGAACGGCCCCGAGAAGCGGTTGCCCGCGAGGTAAAGCGCCTTGAGGTTGGCGAGCGGGGAGAGGTCCGGGACGGGCCCGTGGAGCGCGTTGGACTTGAGGCTGAGCACGCG
>JAKNSH010269580.1:0-17653 GCA_027790015.1 Cymbopogon flexuosus
AACCACGGTGAGGTGCATTATGTTACTTTCACATCCTTATTTAGGATGTGTGTTTGACATAAACAAACTGGAACACTTATATCTTTGAATTTCGTACCATGTTCGTTCTCTTGCACCAGATATTGCCACGTGTCAGCGTGAAAATTCTCGGCACCTCATGGGCCACATCGTCTCCTTTTTCTTCGCCGTCGGGAAGAAACGAGCGTATCCAGTGCCTTCTCGACTTTCGCCGCCGCCGCCGCCTCCTTCCGCCCTTGCTCGGTCTCTCATCTGCCGCCTCCTCCCAGCGCGGGCAGGCTGCAGGTGCTGCAGGTGTGTCATACTGTCATCCCGGCGCGAGTAGCCAGTAGGGCCCAGCCGCGGTCGGCATTACTGGCGTGGTGGCTCCCGACGCCCGGGAGAGAGCAGCGGACGCAGGCACGGTGGCTTCAGCCACTCGGGCACAGGCATGGGAGTGCAGCCCCGGCGGTCCCTCCCAAGGTCTCCTCCCAAGTCCTCTGCCATAGCTGTTATGAGCTCTCTCATCTCTGTATATATCTATTGGTTAATATCATAGCAGAGGATAGCATTCAGGCAAGGTGCATGACGAAATGTCACTGCAAATTGCAGCAGCCAACTGTTACACTAACGGAGGCCTCAAGATATGGTGCTACGAGGAAGATCGAATTGGAACAAAACAGCATGTCTTAAGCATTAATCTACTGGCTTTCTCCTATTCATTATGATAGTAAGCACCCAAAGATAGAGTTGGATTTGAGATCCGAGGCCATCTATTTGAGATCGCTCGTGCACTACATTTTGTTCGATTAGATTCAAAAAAAATTTTTTGTTGGATTATTGTAGACTGCCAAAATGGTACCAGGTTTGGACCACGAAAGAATTTAGACTTGCCGAAGGTGATTAGTACAAGAAAAGAGCCATTTGCAAGGAGTGTAGGGAGGGAGGAAAATTGATCAGAATGAAAACCATGCCAGCTCTATGTGATAAAATTGTGAAGGGCCTTCCGCCTTCAGTTCTTCTATTTTTTTTTACTGCATATATATAAATTAACTCAAATGATTCCTCAGTTACAGTGGTGGTCTCATTGTTACCACTCAAATATTTGTAGAACCCACATAAGAACTACACAAACTCCTCCTGGTTCCTTCTATTGAAGTATATTTACTGATGCCCTTTAAATAGAGCACTACTATGTGTATAATGACAAGTACATCCAAGGAGGGCGAGGCAAAGCCGCGCTTGGTGTTTCTAGTTAAAGTGAAAAATATCATGTGATGCTTCACACTATTGAGATTAGCGGTTTTAGATCAAACCGTTTATGGTTTGTTCGCAGAAATCTATTATTCTGAAGAATGGTCTATGCGTCTCTGATTCTGTCCAGCTTGAGAACAAGCTATGGCTCATTGTGTTTTATATGGTTGCGAACAAGTGGTATAAGCTCTATGGACACCCATGGAACTGAATTTTGTTTTCATTATGTTTGGTGTGAATCCAAGTGATTGTCAGTGACCGGTATTGTAAGAATTCAGGTCGGCTAATTTCTTTTTCCTTTTTCTTTTTTTAAGAAAATCATTGAGTTTTAGGAATCGACACCTGATATTTCTGGTTGTCACCTTACTCTAAATGCAGGGGAGAAATGAAGAATAATTAGCATTCAAAAAAAGAAATTGATAATAATAACATTGTTTATTTTTACATAAGAATACATCTTTATCTCGGGCAACAGAGGTATGTTCAAAAGACAAAAGAACATGTACAGCTGAGGATCTCTTAAGCAGTCACTAACATTTGCGTACAATTAACAATTGGCGAAAAAATTCCTATGCTTTGACCACATCCACATGGAGAAGTTTTCATCAAGTGACACGGCTTACATGTACGTGTCGGCCTTATGCTATGCTTCAACTACGGCCCTTTGGAGAAGTTCCTATCATTTACATTACATGAACTTGTCGGACCTGCAGTCCTTTTTTACTTGCTCATGAGCTGGACACCATTTCTGTTTTCTTGTCCAGGCTAGAGCTCAGCAGCTTCTCGATCTCAGCAAAGACATCGCCCACTGTGCGATCTCCTTGCACCTAAATTACAGAAACCAGTAACAAAAGAAAGGTTTGAAAGTTAATACACGAACATGCATCCAAGGCAGGTAAGTGATGCTTGATTGCATAGATAGTCAGATAGGTGACCGGATAAAATATGATTGTTGAACATATAATTTAGCATCAGATGCAGACACTAATAAACAAGTTGTATGTTATCATGCCTATATCATTAGATACTACATATACTGACACTAGTATATCAAAAACAGAACAAGAATCGACTGAGAAATAGGCAATATGCATGTGGCGCAGAGGTGAAATGTAGAGAAATTAACAATGGCAAGTGTTACTCCATACAAGTATCCGGGAAAGAAACTGCCTGCTATAACGGTTGTTTTGTGAAATGTAATAAGTCTATCGAAAACATTTTAGCAGAAATGCACATCAGCCTTCGAGTAGATAGTTTTCAGTTAAAAGAAATGGTGCCTACTTTGACAATAATATCCTCATATGTTGATAGCAAGGACTCGATATTTTGGTAATAAGTCTGCAGCCTCAACTTAACCTGTAAAACAACAAAAGCTAGATGTGTCAGAAGTGGATTCTCATAACACACCTTGCTCACTGATTTTTCCAAGCCACATAAGCAACCAAGCAAGCAAACCATCATAATACACAGTTGAAGAAGCATCATCCTATATCAGTTACTCTACCACATGGAACCACATTGACAGACCATCACAAGAACAGGCAGCTGTGGGAAAAGAAAAAAAAATTGACCACCAGAAGGGAGCTTTGCACACTACAAATGTGGGATTTTTATACCACAGATGTGGTGCTTTTGCCTCTCAAATGGAAATGTCAGGTGTGTCAGTGGATTTGAATATATACGGATTGAATACTTTAGATACGGCCAACAGGTGCATCATAAAGCATGCTGATCTTGCTTGCTATAAGACTAAAGAAAGACACTTTGCAGTAACAATGCAATACCTAGATAAGCAATTATATCCTGTTTAATGATAGACCAGGCAATTGCATTTGACATTACTCTTACCAATAACCAGTAAAAATATGTACCTTTTCTTCTGTATCATCAAATCTCTGCGTAAGCCTTGAAGCGATTTCTTCATTCTCTGGTGGAGAATACTTCAAATGATATATTTTCCCTGTTACAGGATCAAGCCGTCTTCCAACCACCCTTTCAACAAGGAGTTCATCTGGAACCTACAATAGCAAAGAATGAGCTAAAGGTACAAATTCTACAATCCTAAAATCTAATCATGGACTGCTGCGTGCTGCAGTTAATTTCATGACAGAGGACGTTTTTCTTCCTTTTGTTATGTAACTTACTCCAGAAAACTAAAATAACTAAGTCAACATCTGATCCAACAATATTGCTCAAGCAATCCATTGGGCTAAGTATAGCCAAAATGCAGTGTTTAAAGAAATCTATTTTGTGCAGTATGCCGTATGCGTCAATAATTTGATCGAGCTGTACACTCACATCTAACAGAATGAAAATATCAGGCCTGATTTCAAGGTTTTCCAGCGCCATGGCCTGTGAATAGCTTCTCGGGTACCCATCCAACAGCCAACCATTTTCCTGAGCGTCTTGTTGCAGAAGGCGATCCTTCACCATCTGTTCAGAAACCCAAAACCATTCTTCTTTATGAGCACCAACAGTGACTTGGAATGGCATATATAAACAGAAAACCCGAAAGAAAACATGACCCACATTAACAACAATCCCATCAGGCACGAGCTGGCCCTTCTCCATGAAACCCTTGGCCTGCTTCCCATTCTCAGATCCAGCAGCGATCTCGGCCCGCAACAAATCACCGGCGGAGATGTGCACCAAACCGAACTGCAAAAAATTGCTCACTGAACTGCTGCCAAGCTCTGCACTCGTTGTACAGATTACAGAAGGTATTTACGATATGATACAATAACACACAAGGCTGTTCATGAATGAATTTCTTACTTTGGTCTTGATGAGCTCACACTGTGTACCCTTGCCAGACGCCGGAGCCCCTGATATCATGACCTTGAGTGGGTCAGCCACCGCTGCCACCACAACCTGAAATGAAGCAGGAAACAAAAATTCCACCATGAAAAAACTGGTACCATTATCAATCTAACCCCACGGAGATGGAATGTCAAGGATTAGCGAGATCTATGCTACGGTGCTCCATGGCCCCCATCCATGTCTGGAGAATCCTCCAAACGTGCAGGCAAGAAACACATGCGAAATCCAACCGTCCCCTTGCGCTTCGCTACGATATCTTCCAATCCAACCGAGCGAGTCACAGGGAGGCCGAGAGGGAGGGAGTACCTTGGATGCCCGAGTTGACCGGCGGCCGGCGGCGCGGAGCCGGAGGGAGTGGGAGCGGGCGGGCGCGGCGGGAAAGACGAGGCGTCCCTGGGCGGCAGACGGCCTCTGGGCTGTCGCGGTCGACGGCGAGAGGGCAGTGCCGGTGGCGCAGGCGACGGCGGCCATGGAGGATGCCATGAGCTCCTCCGCCGGCGGAGAGGAGCGAGAGAAGTCGGAAAGACGTGGTGGAAGAGACAGTGGACAGAAAAAAGTTGCTACTTTTCGAACGTATATATACAAAATCAGTCGTAGTCTGTTTGTCCAATTTTTTGGGGGCCTCAAACTTGCTATTGTCGATAACACTCGTATCCTTTATCGAACGTTTTCCTGTGGACACAATCCAACGTTTTTCGATCATAGAAGATTTCCCTATTTTCTCTCGCCACTGCATAGACAGAGCAGATAAGATTTATATCGACCACATTTGTTTGTTCCCCATCATTTGCTTTGCTAGAAAAATACACACACATGTTGTTGTGGGACTGTTTTCAAAAAGAAGAGAGTAGTTTTTAGATAAGGGATATCAAAATATCCGGCCTCTACATCCAGGTTCGAATCAAAAAGGAAAAGCAAACCATGATCTTAAACAATGATCAGGAAACTAGAGTAAACAGTAAATATGTTTCCATCCTTTATTAGAAATCTCTAAAACAATTGTCTCCAATCTCTTGCTTATCGACGAGAGGATGTCTTTGGTTTGCTCATCACGCTGCAGTGGGGCCCAAAAACGGAGCCAATACGCTCCCCCAAGAAGAGAGTAGTTGTGGGACTTTGTTAGAGATTTAAGGCTATTGTATCCCATGCCACGCCCTAAGGAGACATATCACTTTGATTCATCACTATTTCTTTTCTCCAAAGATGTTCTACTCCAAAAACTCAACTCCAAAAAGCTCGACTTGGATATGTTCTACTTTCTATGGACATTGCTATTCAATATTTTTTTCACCATGGCCGTGTTTAGATCCGGGTTGAAAAGTAAAAAGTTAGAATTCTGGGTACTGTAGCACTTTTGTTTGTATTTGACAAATATTGTCCAATCATGGATTAATTAGGCTTAAAAGATTCGTCTCGTGATGTCCAACTAAACTGTGTAATTAGTTTTTGTTTTTACCTACATTTAATACTCCATGCAAGCGGCTAAAAATTGATATGATGGTGATGTGACGGAGAGAGAGTGAAATTTCTAGCAATCTAAACAAGGCCCATCTTACATTTCAGAAACAATGCCCTCTATCTTCACCAGTTCTGATCTTCACCAAAATCACCATTATGAGCCAATTTCTATAGAAATTATTTCACCTTTCATGTTTTTGTTTCTTTAGTGAAAAATGAAGAATTTTTTATTTTTATTATTAAACTCAGGGGTTTTTCCTCAATCGAATACCATGGGCCTCAGACATGCGCTAAGCTAGTAAGCCCAGCCCATTTGTATCTACCATTCGTGGTCTGGTCAGTGCCCGTCGTCAGCGTTTGCAGAAGGCAGCCGTCTTTGCATTAGTCAAAGGCAGCAAATTTACATAGGCCTCGTTTAGTTCCTGAAATTGGGACCAGAATTTCTATAGCAGAATTTTTGTAGTATTTTATTTGTATTTGGTAAAAATTTTTCAAACTTTGACTAATTAGGTTTAAAATGTTCGTCTCGTAAAGTACAACAAAACTGTACAATTAGAACTTAATTTCATCTACATTTAGTATTCCATACATATGCTGATATTTTGATGTGACGAGAAATCTTCTTTTTTATAGTAGAATTAGAGGGTGAATTCTGGGAACTAAATATGGCCATAAATAAAAGGATAATAAAATTGAACGTGGATCGCAGTTTAGCTCGTGCCAGCAGATTTCTCGCTTGGTTTTGCCGTGCCTCTCTTTCCTTAGGTCTTGTTTAGATAGGAGTTAAAAAGTGAAAAGTTAGAATTCTGGGTACTGTAGCACTTTTGTTTGTATTTGACAAATATTATCCAATCATAGATTAATTAGGCTCAAAAGATTCGTCTCGTGATGTCCAACTAAACTGTGTAATTAGTTTTTATTTTTACCTACATTTAATGCTCCATGCAAGCGGCTAAAAATTGATGTGATGGGGAGAGAGAGTAAAATTTTTTTCAACTTTTGCAATCTAAACAAGGCCCAGTCAAGACTAAAGAACACATGTTTTCTCCGTCCAGCATGTGCTTACCCTGCTGATTGACCAAACAAACAAAGCTGCGGCTTTGGAGCATCTGATGGGATGCATGAAAGACCTGATTCACAACTGCTCAACTGCATCCGTTCAGACTTGAGAGCATGCATGGTACGGCAGCTTTGGAGCAGCAGAGGAAGCAAAACAGTACAAGTTTTTTATTTCTTCCTCTTTTTTTTTTCTTGGCACTAATTAATACTGTACTGCTGATTACGTAGGGGCTCCTTGCTCCTCCTGATTTTTCAGAAAAAAAAAATGCTAAATTAGGTAGGACCAGAAATAGATTCAAGCATTGCAGCACCAACATGGATCATGAGCCCTTCAGTTCAGATACAAGGAAAAGAAAACTACCACAGAAACCACACCGGCCGAACGGGTTCATAGCAAAGTCTTCAAGGCATCTCCATCAGGTAGACAGGTCCAGGCTTGAGTTGAGAGGCTAGCTTCTCCAACTCGATCAACACGACCTTGTACTGCGCCTGGTGACCGGACATACGGCATATTAGTTACCAGTTTCTGAGCATGATTGAGATGGATCGCCAAGTTTGCCGCATACCTCGCTACCTGCCATTCTGAAAACATGTTCCACATTGTATCAACACTACTGCACCTATTCGTCAAAGCAACATGTTCTCTCTCACTCAACCAAGAATGAATTGGTGATGTACTGACTCAAAATCTGTGGGGGAAAAAAAAAAAAGCTATTGTATCGTTGTATCAGCAAGAGTTTGCTCTGTTTCTCTCTTGTCAAGATCTTGTTCTTTGACGGTAACCATAGAAAAAAACATATACCCTGGGGGTGGTATACGCAATTTCCACACTGCTGGTGTAGGAATATGCACTGGCTTTACACCCCTAAAATTGTCCAAATGATAAAGGACTATTGCCCTGTCGTACTGTATTGCCAAAGCCCAAATGAGTGCATCCTCCTCGTCAGTTAAGGTGATGATCCAGCTGCATCACCACCTCCCACGCTGCTGATTTGTTTTGATGTTCTGAACTGCAATGCTCTCATGAACCATGTGTGATGTGTCAGACTCAGATCTCTGGTCAACTCCTCAAGTCACCCTTGGTGCATATCTGCATCATTCCTTCAAGCCACCGTGACTCTTACCTGTTTCACACCACAGCTGGAAGGGTTGTTTCTTTCACAGTGAGTCAAGTGGCAGTGCACCATGCATTTCTGTCATCTGCAGCAACAAGCTACTGAAGCATGCTTGTTGCACTTTTGCATGGTATATATTGTAGTTGCAGGTCGTTGTACACCATGCGTTGCACTGACTCCTCCAATTGTGCATGGTATATATTGTTGCATGGTGAAGGAATGATAGCATGATAGTGTTCTCATAATCTAGGATCCAACTATTTCGACATTTTTTGTTCCTTTATGCAACCAATACAAGCACCAGGGGTGGTGAAGAGAACATGCTAACATGCCTTGCTGATCTGTAGCTATTGGTTGTTGCAATTGTTATTTTGTAAATGCTGCAGCATGTAGGAATCACCGATAGTAATACATATCGAGTCTTGAGCCAAAGTGCAAGAGATAATGTTTAACTAGACAGATTTGCATTGTTGACAATATTTGGGCAATTCCTTTCATCTGGAGGCTTTTTCATTAAACGAGCTACTATTATTTGATACAAGTGATTGTCGAAGTACATTGAACAAGGAATGGATGGTCTATTGCAAAAACATAATTATTCTTTCCCTTGCCCTTATAGATAAGAGAAGAATAAAACTGGAGCTATTGTCTCTAAGTGTTTTATACAATGATTGAAGAAACAGAATGAGATTCCCCACATTTAGCTAGGGACATCTTTCAGTATGTTCACAATCTCTTAAGCCGTCACAACCTATGAATGATCTATCACTTCCATTTGTGTACATTTAACAATTGGAGAAAAAATTCCTATGCTTTGACCACATCCACATGGAGAAGTTTTCATCATGTGACGTGGCTTACATTAGATGTACGTGTCGGCCTATGCTATGCTTCAACTACGGCCCTTTGGAGAAGTTCCTATCATTTACATTACATGAACTTGCCGGACCTGCACTCCTTTTTCACTTGCTCAGGAGCTGGACACCATTTCTGTTTTCTTGTCCAGGCTAGAGCTCAGCAACTTCTCGATCTCAGCAAAGACATAGCCCACTATGGCGATATCCTTGCACCTAAATTACAAAAACCAGCCGTAACAAAAGAAAGGTTTGAAAGTTAGTACACTAACATGCATCCAAGGCAGGTAGGTAATTGCTTGATTGCAAAGATAGATAGATATGTGACTGGATAAAACATGATTGCCTATATCATTAGACACTACATATATTGACACTAGCATATCAAAAAGATAACAAGAATCGAGTGAGAAATAGGTAATATCAATGTGTCACAGAGGTGAAATATAGAGAAATTAACAATGGCAAGTGTTACTCCATGCAAGTATCCGAGAAAGAAACTGCCTGCTATTACGGTAGTTTTGTGAAATGTAATAAGTCTATCGAAAACGTCTTAGCAGAAATGCACATCAACCTTGGAGCAGATAGTTTTCAGTTAAAAGACATGGTTCCTACTTTGACAATAACTGCAAATTTAGGTACCTAGTTGGACCAGACGTACCCAGTTGAAACCTGCAGAGTTGTTGACCTTTTTGTGGAGAAATAAAGAGAAAAGGGGCAAGGAAAATCTTTGCTAGATCGATTCAAAGGGGTCCATCCATCATCCATCTATAGCCACCCCACAGGACCATCTTTTTCAGGTTTCTTATTGCTCAGATGTATAGTTCAGTTCACTTCACTTCATATGATCCCATCCTTGTTGGCACTTTGGCATGCACTAGTCCCTTTCCCCCCTAGCAATAGAGAGTTATGAAGTTCAGAAGGAAAATTAGAATATCATGTGTCGGTAGTGTTTTTTTTTTCAGAAGATGGTAGCTTTTTATTTGATTGATATAGAATAGTGAGACACAGATGAGTCTCAACACTAAGAAAGCATTTTTTTTCCTAACATCCATTTTCAGAGCGAGAGAGAGGGGGAATTAGAGAGAGGAAATAATTAATGATACGTTTGATGATATGCAAAGCATATATGTTTGACATTAAGTCATGAACCGTATCTGCCATCAATCAGTTGACACAGATTGAAATTATGCAGCAGGAGTAGGATCACAGCAAGCACCGGCGGGATGAGCAACCGGAGACTTGTCGCAAATCCTGCTGGCAGACACGACGACACGATTGGGTGGATGATGGGATGGGAATGGAGATCAGATGACGCTGCAAGTTGCGTGCAACTATAGTGGTGGGTGTCACTCCAACTTAACAAATCAAAGACCAGGGTGTTCGTTCCATTTCAGAGTTGGATTGGATTGGGCTCTTGATGCCATTGATATTGACACGTGTTTGTTGGGAAAAAAAGGCGGAGATGGAAAAGCTTCAGTTAATTGCACCTCCAATCCACCACCAGACAGACACTCTTTCAGAGTTTCAATTCAGCTGGAGAAATTTCAGCTGAGACCAACCTACCAAGAAGCCAGCTCATGGCCGTGCGAGCTGGCGCGGCTTGGATGGATGATTCAACGAATCGAGCGCTTTGGTCTCCAGATTCAGAGTACAAGTGAGGTGGGGGTGGGGATGTGCTTTGAGGCGGCGAGAGTGGCGGCGGATGGCGAGCAGGATGAAGGCCACTCAGAATCTCAAATCTAGGGGCCTAGTGGCAAATATCTGGATCACAGTTACCAGGGGCGAATTAAGGCAATGCGAGGTCGCCGGCGTTCGCCGCCGTCCATGCCGCTCTCCGATACCCTCATCACGCCCTACGTCCGCTCGTGGCCCGGCATGCTGCTGCCCGCCCGCGGCTGCGCCACTGCCTCCACGCGGTGCCCGTACTAGCTTCCTCAGGACGGCAGCATGGCCCCGCCGTTGCGAAAGAGTTCACAGCTCCATCTCAAGCTGAGCAGGCGAGCATACGGACCACTTCCTAACATTTTCTTCTTCTTTCCTGCTAGTTCCTTTTTCTTCCTCTGTGTGTATCCTTTGGTCGTTATCGATCGGCAATGATAGCCTCACAAAATCCGAATGCCGGCGCATAACCTTTTTCTTTATCTTTTTTTTTAAACAACGATTTTCAGACAAGGATTCAGACAAGTAAGGCGGATGGATGCCAATCTCGCCATAACTGTGCAATCAGGATGAACATTGTCGACAAGACAAGAGCTTCTGCCCGCAAACCAATAATATAGGTATCATATCATCACTATCATCTCCCTGTGAAACCGCTACCTGAATCTTTTCCATGCTCCAGCTAATAATTGGAGGCTCCTGTAGTCTTACAGTTCTAAAGATATCACAACAAATCAGTATCAGGAGCAACCAGACGCCCACCATCATCATTGTGAGCCTGAACCTTATGCGGCAGTGTTCAGCCACAAGTCAACAAAAGCTTCTGATCAGGTCCACTTATGTCGTCCTGGAAAAAATGGCATGGAATTGGAATGCACATTAGACATCGACATGTTTTGCTATCTCTGCATCCGCCTGTCAATCAATGCAAAATCGCCTACTCCTTAACCACTAAGCAAGAGATATAAGCTAAAGGGAAAAGGGGTTATACATATATTCCGGGGGTGGCTACACTGTTATATACTATATCATGATTTCACTGATGGGATGGGATAGTACTCTTAGCTAGCTTGATGAGTAAACAAGCGATGATGATACTCGATTAGTAGGCGAGCCAATCATGGTAGAATGGAACTTACTTAGGGCTAGATAGCTAGTGGCCTACTGATAGGTTTAATTGTGCTTTGCACCGATTAGCGATATTCCTTGATACAATACAAGAGATGATGTCCTGATAAAGAAGGTGCATATATGCAAGTGGTAATAAAGCTGAATGGTGAAAAGTAGAGTGGCTTTCTAGTAAAGCTTCTTGTGTTACATGCGTGTAAAGAATAGATGCTGGACGACATTATTATGTTAATAACATGATGGGCATGTGAGGAGCTGTCATTGTTTAGAGAGGATCAAGAACAATCCAATAGTTATCTTTTCTTGGTTTTATAAGTGATAGTACGATTCGATCGATCCTTAGGGGTCTCCTTTTTGTTTTGAAATGTGGATTTTGAGGCATATGTAGGCATCATGGATCTTATGCCTTGCTTCTACATGTACACAAAACCAACTAAGAATAGATAACCCCACTTGCCAGGTAGATTGGTCCAGTTTATGCGTAACATGTAGCTAGGTAGTACAGATTCTTTTGTTATGGTGAAAATTCTTGTCATGTAGAACAGAACCCAAGAACCTTGCAAAATTACTTTACCCAGAGTAAGTTATTGCTTTTTCACAACCGTAAATGTCCCCGACTTTATTCCTAAAGTAGCCGAATAAAGGAATGCTGTAACCAGGAATGCACTTTCCATTGTGGACAATAAGCACTAACGTTTTGATGTGCATAAAGAATTGCATCTTTCTTTTGCCCTATCTAATCTAAGTATGAAATTTTTCTCCGTTTCAAAAATTATGAAGAACTGCATGGCTGACTAATGTATTTGTAGCTACTCTACACTAGCAGCTCAGAATGTGTAGCTTGGTAAGTGTGGCACAACAAGAACTAGTGCACAGTTGATTTGCAGTTGGATTGCCACTTATATATGTGAGGTAACGTCAACATCTATATCACTACTGCTCTTCCATTATGGAAAGAATTACGCTTTAATTTTGGAGTTTTATTTTCAAGAAGATGACATTCACTATATAATAAGGTGGGAGTACAATAAGGATCATCTCTTTAGTTTAGATGGTACCTATAGAATCAAATTTTGTTCTCAACAGAGCTCCTCTGTTTCTTTAATTATTTTTGGATTTAAGCTTAGGGAAGTGAGCATATAATTTCAAGCCCACCAGTTCTCTTTGAAAGTCTGTATATATAATTATAATGCCGTGAAACAAAATAATGTAATAAGCATCTTGGTTCTTGTTGGTTCTTGAGATATGTTTGGGTTCAGTGTACAGTTATGTATAACTTCCTAGCAAATTGTCATCAGAATTCTCAGGAAAAATGGATAAATACTCGGTTAAAAAAAGATTTATTTGTAATGACATATATTCTTTTCAATTTGACATGCAGCAAGCGATATTGTTATAGTGGTGGGAAACTGTTGCGGCTTTTGTTGGTTCTCTGCAAATGTGAACCACTTGTTGGTTGACTAGTATGCTGATAGTTGATATAAAAAAGGATACTGATACATAAGGAGCTAGTGCATCTTTCACTTTCGGGTAGATTACTATGTGCAGTATCTATGTCAGTACTTTTCATTGCATATATATAAGACTGACTTCTAGTTTCAAGGTTTTCTTTTTTCAAGAAATTGGCATTCACTATGCTGGGAGCACAAACAGGAATGCTGGAAATAATAACAGTAACAGGTTGACAGGTTCGCTATATCTCTCTCTGAAACCTTACATGATGCAATGGACCAAAAGAAAGAAAGCATCTTGAGACACATGTTCATGGCCAGTTGTTATTACAGTTACCTAAAAGTGTCTGCCAAATTTTCTGCAGGACATGGCAAAAGCATAGCTCCAAGCATCACTTTCAGTAAAAAGACTGAAGTGGAGTGGAGTGAACTTTCAGTTGGAGCTCCAGTAGCCAGCCACTGTGTCCCCCACACTACACAAAGGTCAGACAAAACCATACAAGCAAGATGCAACTCTTGCAAACGATAAGGAGACGTCCATCCACTTGAACCACTCGCATTCATATCGATCAGTGCCGCACACTCAAATCTCTTGCTGAAACTGCATGAACTGATGCGGGCACGTGTCGCGCATTGCAATTATCCTCTCCATGCTTCAACAATCCCCCTTGTGCTTCAACTGAAAATTTGCTGCATGTAGTTCGATCTCTTTTTCTATCAACAAAAGGATCAGAGATCCTGCCTTTGTTTCAGAAATAAAAGGGGAGCAAAACTTGAACCTAAATTGTTACATGAACTTGATACATGTTTCATTTTTCTTACGGTACTACTGATCCTCGAAAGGAAAAACTGCAGGATCTATGCAATGTTCAAAGCTCCAGACATGATGCATCACTTGATGAATTTTCTTTCAGTACTAGGCTTTATGTAAGGTCAGAGAGTTACTTTTTACATAATTTTTAAAAGATTTACTTGCACATATGACATATATGGCTTATCATTTTATCGTTCACATATACTTTTTGTTAGTCCCCCACTAGCTCACTTTAGGAGTACTTAGCAAGCACAAAGCCACCTAGCTTTCTTTGTCATCATCTCTATGCCCTTTAATTGTTCCATCCATCCATCCATCACAGTAGCCTCAACACCATAAAGAGCCACAAGCTAGCTCCTCTCCTACAAACACTCACTTGCTCTGCAGTCTGCACACTCACACACATACACCACACACACAAGTTGTATGTCCTAGAGCTGCAGCTTGGCATCAGAGGCCATGAAGAGCTCTTCAGATGCACAAAGACTAAAACTGAAACAAGAGCAAGCAGACGACTGCAGCAAGATGCAGGAAAGTCATCGTAGCCTGATGAGCAGCCTTGAGCTCAGGCTGGGCATCTCTTCAGACAATGGTTCTGGCTGCGGCGGGGGTGACGGTGATCTATGGCTTGGTGTTGGAGTGCACCCATGGAGCCTTGCCGCCAGGCAAGCAGAGAAGGTAGCCCTGGAACAAGCAGACCACCAGCAGCCTCCGCCGCAGCCGGTGGGATGGCCGCCGGTGGGCTCGTTCCGCAGGACCCACCTGCAGGCGGGCGCGAAGACCGTGGAGGAACCGACGAGCAAGGTGAAGTCCGGCGAGCAGAGGCTGGCGGCCACCATGTTCGTGAAGGTCAACATGGAGGGCTGCGCCGTCGGCAGGAAGGTGGACCTGCAGGCGCACCGCGGGTACGCGTCGCTGTCGCGCGCGCTGCAGGCCATGTTCCATGGCTTCCTGTCAGGTCAGGGCAGAGCAGAGCATGCACCACCCTCGTCTTGCTTTGGCATGGATGCATGTCTCGATCACCATGAGATGTGAATGTGATGGATGGATCATGGATGTTGTGTGTTGTCCTCTGCTTTTTCAGATGGTCAGTGGAGGATCGCTGGCAGAGAAGATGATGACGACGATGACGAGCAGCAGCCGGAGCCGACGAAGAAGGGGGTCAATAAGAGTAATAAGAAGGCGTACATCCTTCTATACGAGGACAACGAGGGCGACCGGATGCTCGTCGGCGACGTGCCGTGGGAGTAAGTTGTTGTCGTTCCTGTTCTTTTGCACGTACGCTAGTAGAGGTGTGTTAGTTGAGAGTCATTGTCGATGCTGACTGGTTGGATCATGGATGATGGATTGATGTTGCAGGCTGTTCATGGCTTCGGTGAAGAGGCTCTACATCGCACAGGACCCCAGGAAGACGAACTAGCAGCTAGGGCCTAGGAGAGACGTTGCTAACTGCTGCCTTATTTATTTCTAATCTACATAGCTCGAAGCAGATGGCAACAGTGTATTGTATGCTAGTGTTTAACTAGCTCCCTTCTTCAATTATGTAATATATGTAATCCTGTCCAGCTTCAGTTCATATAGTACAGTGAGTGTAGTAGGCATCTCTAATCTAATATTAATACATAGGAAATTTTGCTTAATGTCTCAGACTTTGGTGAATTATTGATCAATTAGATAATGATGCTTGAGTTATTAATGGTTCTATAAATGAAATCGGATGCATTGTCATAAAATCTATCCAGGTTAGACTTGATTATGAGCCAACCTGACCCAACCCTCGTTCGCGAAAAAAAGCCCGACCTGACCTGTTGGTCATCTGCTTTGAGTATTATTTGCAGCGCAAAACGTGTATTAAAAAACATATTTTGAAACCAAAAATGAATTCAGCATTGAAATAAATTAAAAAATCAATAAAAAGGCCGAACATTTATCCCGGTTTGGTTGCGCCAGCGGTGTGGGCCTGGTGCCCCCTTTATTCTTGGTTCGTGTCACCAACCGGGAATAAAGGTCCCTCTTTATTTTCGGTTCCCAACCCTTTACTTTGGAATGTTTACTCGGGCAACCGGAAATAAAGAGGGTTTGGAACCGGGAGTAAAGGTCTGTTATGTACCAGTGGACCCAACCCTCGTTCGGGAAAAAAAACCCAACCTGACCTGTTGGGTTTTGAGTCATATGAAAAGAAATTTCTTTGCTTTATAATTAGGTATAGATTTTCGTCCAGTGACCTAACCTAACCCGAAAAGGACATGGAAAAAAGTAGGTAAACACAAGAAATAGCTCAACCAGGCTCGCCGGTGCATCAGATCAGGTTGAGGCTAAGTTTTTGACCCGGCAAGTTTTTCAGCCTAACCCAAATTTGACTCCACCGCCCTATGTTTGATCAGGTATAATCTAGTTATAGTGTGCAAAGTTGTTTACATTTAGACATGCAAACACACATAAGCCCAGATGAAACTATCAATTGGAATAGTGTAAATCAAAGCACCAATAGCAGCGACATGGGAGAAATCTCGTCAATCAGCAGTTCAGCACCGTTCCCACTTCCCAGCAAGGCAAAAACACTGAACCGGCGAAATAAAGGCCCAGACGTTGTACGTTCTCCCACTTGGGCTTCATAAGTTTGACTCAGTATGCGGCCCAATAGGTCCAGTTGCTAAATTCTAGCACTTGGCATTTGTTGCAGCAAAGACTTGACCAAAAATATTTGCCATTCCAAATGCATCTAAACACCACCTTACACTATGATGGAAGCTAAAAAAACTCTATTCCACCGCCACTTCCCATTCAATCACCACGAGAATTGTCGCATAAGAAAATTCTCACTTACTCCCTACTATGCTCCTCCATCAAAATCACTCAATACCGAGAATTGTAGCTCAAGAGCCAACTCCCCCAAATGTCACCTTGACAGCTTCATCAATAAAGTAGCGCGTAAGACGGACTCTCTGTTGATTCATGAGCCTCCCGAGCATCCTTCTGCTAAGCGTATGCTACCATGACGGAGCAGAAGGTTGGCAGCTCAGAGTCTATCCCGATAGAGAGTCCTAAGTGAGGTAAGGTGTTGATCATGCAGCGTATGGGCTACAACAAGGATCCATGAGCACCATATCTGTGTCGGAGTTGGAGGCCTTTTCACAGGCTCTTCGATGACAACTCGATTGAGTCCAACAATGCCAAAGCGTTGGACGCGCTCTTACTGGCTGTTGCAAAGGGCTCGTCCAGGCAGTCGCGAAGACACAAGGCACCTCCTAGATTGCACCGTTGCGTCGGTATTTGTTGTTTCCTTGTATGTACTCCCTCCGTCTCACAAATAAATGCACATTTTTTTACTTATACACTTTATATTTGACTGTTTGTCTTATTTAAAAAGTTTTAGTTATTTTGTTATGACTTATTTATACTTTTATAATAATTTATTTATTTTATTATTTACATAAAAAATTTAAATAAGATGAATGTTCAAACAAAAATCATAAAAGTGACAAACGTGCATTTATTTGCGGGATAGAGGGAGTAATATTGAAACAATTGCTAGGGTGGTCTACAGCGCTCAATAGAAGCATGTTGTATGTTTGTTTAAACTTTTCTACTAAGTGCAAAATCTTTTGTGTAATAGAGAAAAAAAATTCTTTGAGTTAAAGTTGTAAGAAAAAATGGCACCTAAAAGGTTATTAGCCAAACCAGTAGTTTAGCTTGTTTAAATAGCGTGTACATGCTACCTTCCAGCAGTCACGTCTCACGTGCGTTCCACGCACCACGCAGCCCCACGCCTATATCAGGAAATAAAAATAAACAAGCGCCACGTATAAAAAAAATTTAACAAGATCGAGCCTTTGTATCCACATTAGCGGCGTCCGATCCCCACCTTGACGCGTATTTACCGTCTGTAGTCGCCTAGCTGCGTGGCTGTACGCGTCCATTTTTGTAGCCATACAAAATGTGGGCAGTTTTTGTGATAGCAGTCAAACTATAACAGCATGATTTTCAAACCATAAGTAAGCTTATCCAGTTTTGCTATCTGTTTTGTGGTTTTGATTAGAC
>JAKNSH010269796.1:0-11216 GCA_027790015.1 Cymbopogon flexuosus
AAAGCAAAGAAGGATGGGGGTTTGGGATTCCGGGACATACATGCTTTCAACTTAGCCATGCTGGCAAAGCAAAGCTGGAGGTTATGGAATAGACCTGAGTCCCTCTGTGCAAAAAATCTCAAGGCGAAATATTATGCAAATTCATCAATTTTGGAGGCTAAACCGAAACAGGGTATGTCTTATACTTGGTGAAGCATCTTGAAAGGCCTAGATGTAATGAAAATGGGAATGATCTGGAGGATAGGGGATGGTCAGAATGTTAAGATCTGGACTGATCCTTGGATTCCAAGAGATTTTTCAAGGAGCCCTATTACGCCGAGACAAAGGAACATTCTCTCAAATGTTGATGATCTAATTGACCCAGGTACTGGTTCGTGGGATGTTGAGTTAGTACAAGACGTCTTTTGGGCGGAGGACATGGAGTTGACTTTGGCATTGCCGGTGAATGAAGGTAGAGACAATGTTTTATCGTGGCATTATGATGATCGGGGTATTTTCAGCGTGAAGAGTGCCTACAAAGTCTGTCGGGATACGCTGCTGCGCAAGAAAGACAGAGGTAGTGCACAGGGCAGTAGTAACAAAGAAGTTGATCCGATATGGGAAAAGATTTGGAAATCTAAGTGCCCAAATAAAGTGAAACATTTTATCTGGAGATTGGCTCATAATAGTCATCCGCTGAGAAGAAATCTGGAGAGGAGAGAGATGAAGATTGACACTACTTGTCCAGTTTGTAACCGGTTAGATGAAGACGGAGGGCACCTTTTCTTGAAATGCAAGCTTGCCAAGAATGTCTTGAGAGAGCTGAAACTAGAGTGAGAATGTGACAAGCTAAGAGAGATGGCCAATGCCCGAGATATGGTCGATCAAATATTTCATGAAAAAGAGGAGAAATGAAACCTTATATTCATCACGCTCTGGTCTCTATGGTCTGAGAGA
Source organism: Cymbopogon flexuosus (assembly GCA_027790015.1). Lineage (NCBI taxonomy): Eukaryota > Viridiplantae > Streptophyta > Magnoliopsida > Poales > Poaceae > Cymbopogon > Cymbopogon flexuosus. Next base: position 937 of record JAKNSH010269796.1, read on the forward strand.
AATTCAATTCGAGAGGAAGGGCGCAGGCGGCCAGCTGAGTCCATTGCAAGGGCCATCAAAATTTATGCTGAAGAGTGGGGAGTAACAACCTCTCCACATGTCAGAGGATTCAGACTCAAAGACTCGACCGTTGGGCACGGCCACCTGAGGGATTCCTGAAGCTAAATTGTGATGCCTCATTTATACTGGGAGAACATTGCGGAGGTTGGGGGTTTTTAAAAAGAGATAGTGATGGCGATGTCGTTCTGAATGGATGGGGGCGTGTGAACCATTTGCTGAACGCCTTCCAAGCCGAGACGATTGCCTGTTTACAGGGGGTCCAAGCAGCCAGCAGTCTAGGAATAGGCCATTTGATTCTGAAACGGACTTGCAGAAGGTTAAGCAAGCTTGGACGTCGGAGGTGCAAGAAATGTCAGCTAAAGTTTTTCACTTCCACAAACTTTATTAGTTTTGAATGTGTTCATGTGTCTAGAATTTATAACAAAGCAGCGCATGTTCTTACTGCTCTTGGTGTGGGTACCCTTGAAGAAATGGAACATATATCATGCAATGTCCCGGATAGTGCATATATAATTGTTGTTGACGATTTGTCAACTCGACTGCAATAAGAAGCTACCCCAAGTTAAAAAAAAAAAACGTCAGTTAAAAAAAAAAAAAAACGTCACCGAAATGCCTTTATATCCTTCCCGCGCCGATTAAACGAGAACATGATAATCGGTATATGATATGTGCCTCGGATTGACGTGACTCCGATTCACGTAAGCTGCCTCCAATGCATTGTACTCCGTAACTTGTAAGCCACGAGTACCCCAGTCGACGTAAACGCCTGAATAAAGATATCCTAGTGCCTCTCAACCAAAAAGAAAGCTACAACACTTCCGTTTCGAAATGCCTGCTCTTGATAACGACTGGTAAACATCTTCATATATAACCGGCACGTCAACCCAAAAATCAAACAAAACAATTAAGAACGACACAGGCACACAGCGTGAGGTTTTGCTGAGGGCGCTACAGAGGCAGACTAGACATGGAAATTGGGGCACAGCTTATTATCAAATATAAAAAAACAGCAGGGCAAAACAGCAAAACGGGAATCCTCAGCTTTGACTCCAGATTCCCAGCGCCTGCGTTCAGAGGCATGGTGCAGAAGCAATTTCTGAAACCACACCATTCAAACAGCTCAAACCCACTAATGATGTTAGAGAGTCAGTCATCGATGCTGGAAACATTCTGTTCCAACCTGCCCCAATTTCCTTATTAACCAACATAGGTAGCGCCTAAAACCAACCAATCTAGTGCATGTCCAGGGTGTCAGAGAGCTATCTGGTCCAGGGCCCTCGGAATGGCCTGTTTGTAAAGTCAGATGGCATTCCAGGATTTTGTTGTATCAAGTTTGTCCAATGTGAGCTATCCAGAGACCCTACAGGTCCTACCTGACTGCCTGTGCCACTGGCCATATTCTGGGTGAAGCCATAGATATCTGGAAATGCAGGGTTTGTGTCTTGACTCCTAGAAAGAAAATTCTGAGGTGGACCAAATTGATTCCTTGGCTCAATGAGTTGGCTGCGGCTTGACCCACCATGTCCCATGTGTACCGATGGCTGGTTGTACTGGGATACGGCACTGAACAGAGCTCCATCCGTGCTGCTTCCACTGGGTAAGGCCTGGGGTAAGCAGTTACCCGGCTGCAGCCCCAAAAGATTATCATTATTATTATGTGACTGAGAGCCCTCAGGGAACCAGTTATACCTATGATCCATAGAATCAAAAGCAGCATAGGAATGCTGTTCAGAGATTGGAAGGTTTACTTCAGTTGGAAAACTCACATCTGTGTAGTAATCCTCGTGAAGTTGTGCATAGAGGCCATTGTCACTCTGATAGATTAACTGATGCTGCTCCTGCAACAACCTGGGAAATGGAGCAGATTGAGCCAAATGTTTATTCACCAAACAATGCAAACCAGTTGACTGTTTCATGCTATTTGCATGTCTGGGATAGGAGACTGCTCCAATGTCCTTTGCTGTCTCGAGCTGACTGTTGCTCTGCAGATTTGAGAAAGGTTCAATAACTGATTCTGGACTGTCCACTGCGCAAGCAGATGAGGCAAGTTGAGGTTTCTGCTGACTTAAAATACCATTATTCAAGTAAACTGAAGAATTATGTTGTCCAGAAGAGAGATAACGCTGTTTAACCTGCAAGTCACCTGAGCCATTATATGTTATATTCTCTGGAGGGCGATAATGGGACTGAAGAGGGCCTGCCAACTGCCATCTGACTTTCTCAACTTTAGCTGCTTGGTCATTTACATCCAGAAAATCTTCCACATGCATTTGTTCTCCAGAGGACTTAGGTGGTTGTGAAGAACTGCACGATGGTATCATAATGTTCTCAGTCTCGTCTTGGTCAATTACAGTGTTCATCTTTAGATGACTCATTTCTGAAGAAATATTTGGACACGGGTGACAATTGTGGTTGACAACAGCATGGACGATGCTTTCCAAGTTCTGATCTTGCTCATAAGCATGAACTGATGGACCTTTGTAAGAAACTCCGTCAAGATCTTCTAGTTGCATATTTTTGCAGCCAGGATTGTCAACAATCAGTCCATCATTACACAATTTGATGTCCATGAGAACCTCACTCTGCTTATCAGGGTTGTTGACACAGTAGTAAATGCCTTTATCTATGCAGCTGACACTATTACAATTTTGATCTGGCACATCAGATTTTTGCTCACTCTGACTAGTTATGTCTATACCCTTGACTACCATGAGATCACGATTTTCCACATTCATACAGTGAATATGGTAAACAGACTGCTCATCATCCTGATCTCGAAGAGGTGTGCTCCGATCATGCCCACCTTGCAATATACTTTGAGGTGAGCACTCTACCTGGTCATTTTGAAAAACTGGGGTACCATCATTTTCACTAGCACCAGGTTGTCCTAGCCCTTTCGTTTTGTCTGTTAACTGGTCTGCCTTCTCATCATAAACAAACATAAATAAACCATAATCATCTATTGGGTATTAAAAACAAAATTAAGATTGTTTTGTTAAAGAATTTATTTTCATTATGAAGACTACGACAAAGAATGTGACAATATAATTAGCTTATACAAATAAGATAACACTGCAGGGTAATGCACCATTCATAATGAAATACTACCTACAGCTTTCATACTAGATGCCTCTATTACAAATTCAGTATCTTTATAGTCAGGTATTCTCATCTATAGTGGTGAATGCTATGATACATTGTAAAACGGCAAGATACATAACAGAGGTAAACTGGTATCATACACTGTATTTTTTTATACATTCAAGTAAATGACTTCCCTCAGGACAAAAATAGAGGACTTAAGTAAAAGAATTGATGGGCAAGTCACAGCGAACCTTTCTCAAGACAGATACATTCTTCTGTTCAAGCTCAAGGCCTAATACCTTTCTTGATTTCTCCATCAGCACCTTCCTTTCCCTAAGAACCTCAAAGGAAGCAGGTAAATCATTGCAAGATATTTTCAACCTGTCATGTAAATAGTTCCTCATAAGACATATGATCTACACAAGATATACATACTAAAGTAAGCATTACTGACCAATGCTCACGCAGTCTCCTCTGTTCATCCTCTAGTAAAGCTACATATGGTTTTACATGGGATTTATCAAGGCCACCAATTACACGTGAAACATGCTTGGTCTGAATACCATCCCCAGATTGCTTCAGTCTCTTTATATGGTTGAGCTGTGTTCTACTAACCTGAAAAGGTTACAAAAGCAAAGGTACCACAACATTCAGTAAATGCATCACAATCATTGTATCGACCCTGAAATAGGTGTTGCTATTCGGCATCCTAATGGAGTATTTTTGCAATTTATTTTAATATAAGCTTTGTCAATATTGGTGGTGAAAGGTGAATTTTAAGAACCTGAAAAGTCAAAAGTATCATATAATTTGGACAGAGGTGATGACACCAAAGTAATAGTTAGGCATACAAACGCTGTCACGAACAGTCTAGTCACTGCTGATAAATCAGTTTCGTAGATTAGAGTCGCATGATAAAAAATGATGCAGACTGATTTAGGAAACTCTGACTTAGTTCTACATCATTAATAATTACGAAAGAAAGTAATGGCTAAGTAAGAAAGTCACAAGTTGGAAAAAAGAATAGGATCTATGGAAAAGAACAGAATCTATAAGTGAGACAATGGAGTGCACACTCAATCAGCTGATAGCACATTGTGAGACATGGAATGAGTACAAGCAGCGTATGAAGCTGAAAACATGGACTGAATACAAATCTCTCTTCTTTCATTTCAGCATACCATATTTCAAAAACTGTGTAAAGGAGAGCAAATAGACAGACAGAGGACCTAATTTGTACCTGCTAGTTGGCAGCTACACTAAATTGCAGGAATAAATGCAAGTCTAGATGACTTTCTTAAAAGAAGATCGGTGACCAAACCTGAGCAAAAGTCATTGTTACCCTTCATATGAGATAGCTATCTTACCTTTTTTTAAGGCAAAAACTGTGGGGCAGATCCCCACAGCACTTCATTTTATAATTTTTTTTTGTAAAAGAGAGTACAAACTTGCAATAGGATATTAACTGTAAGCATCTAGCCAAAAACAAAAGGCAGCTCTAAGATCATCCTTGAAACGAAGGGACTGAAGGAGACACTGGTTTTTGAAATTTCTGAACCAAATGTCAATGTGGACAGGACCATTATTGAATACTTTATCATTTCTTAGCTTCCATATTTCCCAGGAAGCAATGACCACTACCTCCATAAAGAAATCAATGACCACTAACTTCATATGAGATAGCTATCTTACCTTGATGTATGACATAAACTTTGAAACATCAATTCTTTGTGCAACCTTCATGGACATTCCACTCTTAGTAGCTTTCAGCTGCATAACTCCTTGCATCTGATTACTAGGGTTATCCCTGAAAATGCATAACAGACAATGGTTCATCAATTAGTAAGTTCTATAGAAATTCATTGTTCTCATCTTGAATTGAGTTTGCTCTTAAGAATGCAAGTATAGAAGCATAGTGTTGTAAGTTTTTCAGTTTTGCACCACAAGCAACACTGGGTTTGCACTAGATATTCTCCTTGAGGTTGAAAAGAAAATACAACCATAAAGTATTAATAGACCTATATGGTCAGATATTACATGAAAAAATTAAGTTCTTTAGTGCTCACAGAGAATCAGTTCAAATTGTCCATATGAACTGCCAGAAAACTGAAACATGAAACAACCTAGCACTTGAACACCACCCACGACTCCAAGGTGAGGCTACTTGCCATGTGCCATTGTGCCAACCAGCACAAACTTTTCCAAACAAATTTCTTAACAAATGCATATTCCAACTCGATGGACCAACCATCTGAAACTCTTGGATACGCAAACAGGCAAAAGATAAAATGTTGATCTTGCGTACAGGTCATAGGCAATACAATGGGCACATCAGGAAAAAAAACAGTAATAATTCTCTTTCATTGCACGAGCATTAGTATTGCAAGGATAGGGTTCAGAAAGGTTTAAGAGTTTAGACTACAGTCAGAGCCAGCTTGGGGTCAGCATATGCACCAGCAGATTTGAAATGTGAATGAATTGGACAAAATGAAGCAAATTATGTAAACTAATTCAACCCTATATGAAGGAAAACCAGAGCAGAGCAAGTAAATAAATCATTGAATCACCGAGGAGTCAAGAAAGAAATAATTTAAGCAAGCCCAACCTGAACAAATTCTCTGTATCACCGCAACTAAGCCATCTGTTCCTCCAATTCTTCAAAGTTTCAACCATGCTGCAGTCATTTTACATTTAATATCAATAGATCATCTTAGATGGCAAACTTATAATAGACTTGCTCAGGTTTTGGACATACTTGGAATGGTAATTAAGCAAGTTAACATGATATGCCTTCTCATCCTTTTTTATGTGCTTCTCCTTGTCAAGTAGTGCATCAGGATGAATATCACCATAGCAAAGAGAAGATGACCTGTAGTTCAAAATTTAATCAATGATCTAAAAAAATATAGCAAGAGGTAAAACAGTACCATAGACAAACTGATGGAAAGTTCAGCAGGCAATTTTATGGGTACAAGAGCAGGTCTAAAGAAAAGGTTCCAGTATGGTATATTCTAGTGCAACATTTTAAGGATAAACAGAATGAATGCATTGATGTGCATATAATAGGGATGAACCTCAACATAGGAATATAGGATAATGGATACCTTCAGGCAATAAATCAGCTTTAAATTGTGTGAACCAATGATCCGTGCCCACAGAATGTTATGTAAAAAAATCAGTCCATTTGATGCTTGATCTGAGAAGATTCAAAATTTGCTAATTGTCCTATAAAAGTTTTTGTTGGATGTGTAGCAGTGCTAGTATATTTTCTTAGGTTCATGGACTAATAGGCCCTGCAGGCAGCCCAGAGAGGCCCCTATGTACTGTCCAATAGCAATGGTACTGGCACGTATTACAGTAAATTCTGGCACTATAGCAACAGCCTCGAATCCCCTGGAGAATGACTGCTTCAGCATTAAGTTAGATAAGACTAGATTATGAGGTTATTAAGGTATTTTCAGAACATTAAATTAAATTCAAGAGTTAAAAAACAATGAATATATCTAGTTGCATTGGGTTCTACCAGGACAAACCAAACTGTGGGAGCAAATAAGATACATGTACCTATTTCAAAACCATAGTAGGTACTTTTCACATAAACTGGATTGGGAAAAAGTTACGGATGAAAACAGATCTATATGGATACAAAGATAGTTATTTTTTTCCCGGATTCGGATCTGGGGACATTGAATATCCAAATTCGAATGTGGACAGATCTGACATTGAATATCTAGGATCAGATACAAACAGACGGGCAAGAATATCTGGCCCACGTTTCATCCCTAGAAATAATACAACTAGCTCACAAAAAAACATAACCACAACAGAGAAAGCAGAAGGCACAAATGTATGCCTCTACAATCCTAGAAATGCAAAATAAAATGGGTCCACAGGAGTCAAATCAGAGAACTTGCCAGCTGAGGAAAGGATTTCCAAAGTGATGATTTTTTCCCGTAAGCAACGAATATACATTTTCTTCTGCATCAGTCTCGCTTGGAAGAAATTGTATGAGAAATTTTCTCTCGGCTTCTGTAAGAGCTGTAGACCATACCTATATAAGGACAAAGTTTGTTGATGTATAGTTAAAAAGAATAGCACATAACAGCGGGCTAAAGCTATCAAATAATGAATTTAGTGAGTCAAGGCGATTCTAGAAGATAAAAGAGAACAGATCATAGTAAACAAACTCAGAAGTTAATACAGAAGCTAGGTATACCTCAGAGGATAGCACACCTCTCAAGTTCTTGAGAGAGAAAATCTCTGGAGGAACATATGTAACATCAGCAAGGCCTGAACAATGTTTCTGGCTTTCCAAGAAAGGGGCCATGTCTGACCACAAAATTCCAACTTGTTCCTTCTCTGGCACAACTTTCCTCAGATATTGGTCCCATTTAAGACTGATATGAGGCTTCAAACTTACTAGACAATGAGATGAGTCAAATTTTGTTTTCTTCCCGGGCCTGCACTGTTCTGAGTTGGTACAATTTGTCTGTCGCTTACTTTGCCTGCTTGCTGACATTATACAGGTCATTTGGTCATTTAACTGAAGAGTGAAGACCCTTTACTTTCGAGTTTGAATAACTCCCTAATCTTGCTTCAATCCTAATTTATTTCATGGAGCACCTACAACAGGACATATACATAGGTTACATTTTCAACTCAATATATAAGAAGCACGATCGACTAAATAGTGGGACACACTGAAAGATTGTTCTATCCAGGTGCACAAACTAAAGTAACTAGTCAAACAACTTCTCCCTTCTCCCTGGGATAGACGCGCCGCGAGGAAGATAGTAGATCTCACCGGCTCCTCCCTTCTCACGCGTGATGGACGCCGCTGCCTCTGGATCCACGCGCTGCGTCTCCTCCTCCCTCCTCACGTGCGTAGGAGGCGGCCGCCAGGAACGAACGACGAAGGGAGGCGGGGCGGCGATGAGAGGCGAGACGGCGCGGGAGGCAGGCTGGGAGGGGCGGGGCGGGGCGGAGGCGGCGGGTGCGCGCCGTCGCTCGGCGGCGCGACGGGAGGTATGGGGCGGTGGTGAACTGGTGATAGTCCGAGCCGGACCGGTGGGGCTGGGGCGGGGAAGAAGAGGATAGAAGAACGTGGTGCGCGTGCGCGAGCCGCAGGAAGCCGGTATCTTCTCCAGTCGAGCGTCGATCAATTTCCCAAACAGGCTTTTTTTTTTTATATATATAACTCATATATGTATTAGTAGGTAAGGAAAACGTACATCGGCACAGTGAAATACACATACGAGAGTAGTAGAGGATACAGATAGTACAGCTGTAACAACCAATGTGCACCAAGGCCCCTAAAGGAAATAGAAATCACAACGAAGCCCTTGGGCACTCTGCCCACCATCGGCGTCGGAGAAGACCACCGCCGACCATCGTCATCACCGGAATCCCCCGAAGTCGCCCAGATCCGAAGAAGCCCCATCGCTGGAAAGCTTTTCAGTGAGCCGTAGTAGTCACCCGCGACGGGTTGAAGTCACCGATGAAAGCACATCGGCCGGGGAAGCACCCCGAGCTTCTTGGACCATGGAGCCGAACTCGCCGTCGACGAGTGCCGAGGAATCGAGCTCGGTCCACTCTCCCTCATTCCGCAACACCTGAAGCTACCGCTGCATCCTTGACGAAATGCGCCGCCGGCACCGCCGTCTCCCTATGGCGACGAGGCACCGTCGGCACAGTCTCCTGTACACGGGCCGGCGAAGCCGGACACCACCTCCACGAACTCGCTGGTGACGCCGGAGAGGAGCGCCGCCATGACGGGGAAGAGGACAGGAGGACCTTATTCCAACATGGCGCCGCCGCCTCAGCCACAACGCCGGAAACCTAACCCTAACACTACAGGGACCTTCGCCACCGACCGGCGCGGCGGTCTCCAACACCTCGCAAAGGCCGGAGGGCCATCGCAGGCGAGGAAGACCGCCCGCCTTGCCGGCGGTGACCCGAGCTCCTCCTTTCGCCTCCCTCAACAGTAGATGGACGGGAGAGTTCGAGAGGCCTCCATATGGCGAGGGCCTTGTTGCCCGGGGGGATTTTACATTTTTACCATCATTATGGTTGCCACTTATAGCTTTAGCACCCTTACGAGATGTCTTACAAATTTAGCATCCTTCCTTCATTTGTCTTACATTTTTACCACTTCGTCCGACGTGGCAGTCCAGGTTGGACAAACACGGTGGCAGCTCGCCCAGCACCGCACAGGAAATGACCACGGTGCCCCTGCCCTTTTCTTTTCACTTCCTGGAGAGTCGACCACGCCCTATCCATTCATTCGGTCCATCCCCTTCGTCTCCAGGCGAGCCGACGCCGCCACCGACGCCTGCCCCCGCCGCCACCTATGCCTGCCGCCGCCGCCCCAGGTACTCACTCCGCCTCCGGTCGCCCCTCCGCCAGGATCCCCTCCGCCCTGGTCCGCCCCCCCATTTCCCCTCCTCACTCGCCCGCCTCCCTGCTCTCCAGGACGCCGCCGACCGCCTCCCTGTTCAGTCCGCCGCCGGCCGCCTACCTGCCCCCACCACGCCCCTGCTCCCGGTGCTAGATGGTTCAAGCAGTCCCGGTGGAACAAGGTATGTGTCCTTCACTTCTTCCCCTCAATCCTTGTCACTACTTCGATTAGTGTTAGGGTTAGGGTTCCTGGAATTTGAAGCTGACCCTTTAGTTCCTCTTAGGTCCCTGATGTAGAACGTCGCCATTTCCATTACCGCAATGGGGAGTGACTGCCCTCCTTGGTAAGTATTGAACAACCATAGCGCTGAATAGATAGTCAATGTGTTCACCTGTTTTTTCTGACTCCCATGATGTCAGGATCGATCCTGACAGAGCGTTTAGGCTAGTTGTTAAGGTTAATCCATATGTTGAGGATGAATATGGGCCAGTGGACATTGCAGAGCAGCACCATGACATATGGTTTGATAGGGAATGTCTGTACTCTCTGGCTGAATTCAAAGCAGATTTAGAAACAAAGATCATTTGGGGACCTTCTTAGAGACTTGCAATCTGGGCTATAGATCAAGATACTGGATCTTCATGGCAACTTAGGAGGGATGAACATGTGCACCAGATGATTAAGTCTAGATGGGCTGATAGATTGGCTTTTATTGAAGTAAGAGTTGTGAGAAAAGATT
>JAKNSH010269892.1:0-15076 GCA_027790015.1 Cymbopogon flexuosus
GCCCATTTTGGGGCTATCAACTGCGTACAGTTTAACTTGATTTGTATTCTCTCCACTCAGAATAGCAACAAAAAAAAAGAATAATATTCATATTTGGCCTGGGTAAAAGTCACATAGTATTTTTTAACCCCTAATTTTTTATAATATGTAGTCAATTGGTAAACACTACATATTATTTTAGAGACATTTCAAACACAAATCCATCGATTTAAGTTATAAGCACTAAATTTGTGTAATTATTAATCAAAATTACAAGGTTTGTCTTTTGCTATGATCAAATATGATTATTATTTCAGGACGGAATGAGTAACACATTCCTCCATTTTTAGACATGAAGTGGTTAAGATAAACTAGCTTAGTATTACTTTAACCTAAAGAACAGATTAATACACTCGCTGACATGGAAAATCCATGAATCTATCACAAATAGGAAACCACAAACCAAACACTCACAAGGTGTCAAACATTTCATCAAACTGCAATAGTAACCAGACAATAAAGATATCAGTAATCAGTAATACAAAGACGAGCCTGGTTTCCCAAATATCATATATATATTGAAGTAGCTCAAACCCTATCTGCTCAGCTCAACATTTGGGAACGCACAAAATCTGTATTTACTCCAACTCTTTTCTTCAAAGTGATGTTGTAAACGTGCATTATTTGAACCAGAGTATGATGATAAGGAACAAGCAAGTAGTGAACCTCAACCAGCTCCAGTTCACCTAGGTGGAAGTTACAGCATAGCTGCTTCCTTGCTGTTACATATTGCACAGAAAACAAAAGGGCAGCGCTCTACCAATATCAATATCCCACTTAAAATGTTCAACAAGCCTACTGAAGTTGACACTGAACAATGCCTAGGTATCTCCCAAAGTAGGATAACTGCATCAGCAAAGCCCAACAAAATCTGAACCTCTGTTCAGCCAGTGCTTGCCAAAATGAGGGCTTGGGGATTGTATCCCTATTGACATTCTAATGTCTCCTCACAAAAAGAGAGTACTCCTAGTCTATCTCTATCAGCAAGCCTTTGACCGTTAAATTCCGGGAACCTAGAAAATAAACAGTAAACATCAGGGCACCATTAAGTGAGTGATATCTGACACAAGGAAGAACCGAATTTCTTGGTTATTTAAGAGCACGAATAAACAGGAATGGTGATAATTTGATACAGTCCTCTGCATTTTGTTAAAAGAAAAGTACATTGTATGCTTACATTTTACATTGTACAAACTTATGACAGTATCACAAATTAGGAAGCAATGTAGAAGTCAGTCAGTAACTTGCGATGGCAACGAGACTAAGCAATTACTCCCTCCATTCTAAACTATAAGTCGTTTTGACATTTTAGTACATACTCCCTCTGTTCCAAATTGTAAGTCATTCCAAGAATCTTGGAGAGTCAAAGTTTTTAAAGTTTGACCAAATTTATACGATAAGATAATAACAATTAGGATGTCAGCTAAGTATCATTGGATTCTTCGTTAGCTATATTTTTATAGTATACTTATTTGATGTTATAAATTTTTGTAATTCTCTTAATAATCTTGGTCAAACTTGAAATGCTTTGATCCTCCAAGATTCTTAGAATGACTTACAATTTGGAACGGAGGGAGTAGATTTTACTATGTATCTGGCACATAGCAAAACCAATGTAACAACAAAGTCAAAGCGACTTATAATTTGGAACAAAGGGGGTATTTTAGGTTTCATTAATCGAAAAGTTTTACTGGACCTACGTGAAGTGTCTTAGTGACAACTGGTGGTTCAGAGTTCAGACAACAATTACAATCTGTAAACTAATGTAAAATCTGGAGTAAAATGCTATAGCAATTATTATTATTACTAATTGAGTAAATTTGAAAAATGTCACTACAAGATACAGAGAAGTAATCATTCGTAGCATAAAACTGAAGTAGAAAAATTCCTTTTTCTGCCATGATCTGGGTATTACACCAAACAAATGACGACACTAAATATTGGGCAGCAAAAGAAACTAGTCACAACCTTCATTTCTTTAACACAGAAGATTGAAAAAGAATAAGAGGGTTAGACAAGAATAACTGATAACTGAATAAAGTACCAAATGAATTCGCTTGCAAACCTTAATTCTTTTTGTTTTTCTCTCCGCGAACTAATACATCTGACAATGCCTCGCTTTTGAAATTGAGGGCACCTACAATTGAAGAGTTTGGACAATTATACACCAAAAAATGGAAGAATACATTTCTGCGTGTTGCATATAAATAGTTGAACTGCTGGATAAAACTGAGGAAGCAAAAAGATAGCATTCTTACATCAAATATCTCAAAAGAGAAGCTGATTAATATACCATTACCATATTTATGATTTGACTTACTTTTTATGTATTCATGAAAACACAGCTAATGTTCACAGACTACGGAATACTAGCACCTTATGCAATCATCTGCAAAGGCCCTTCTACTTCAATTCCCATATTATAAGAAACTAATACTATTCCCATTGTTTGACTTAGAATTCTGTAGAAGTATATGAAATGATTCAGCGTACAAATCAAATCATATTGACATACACAGGCCACAAACAAGATGATTGGATTTCAATGAACATTAAAATATTAAATAGGACATTATGAAATAAAGATAATTTGATTTCAACAGATAAATAGAACAGTATGGATCTAGTGATTCTGCATATTTAACCACATCTCATTAATCAAACATGTCTCTCAAAGAACATTTGTGAAATATGATTACCTTGAGGGATGCTGCTTGATCCAAGCCAGGATGGAAGCAAACATGGTAGAAAACCTTCATCAAGAGCTGATGGTGTTAATTCACCTGCCAGCGAAAACCCGAACACTTCTCCCTTGTCCATTTCTATGGCAAGAACATGGGTCCCGATTGTGATATGCATGATGCTTGCGTTCAGTGGGTCAACAGCGCCAATGTGTGGAATGTCTTCCTCAGATGGTTGGCCTCCATGTGCCCAGAGTCGGCCAAGCGCCACCTGGTGCTCCAGAGTCCAGCAGCTGCTGTCGTCGTCCAGAACAAAGGAACTGAGCAGGAAAGGCTTCTTCTGTGACAACTCGACATAGTGTAGCCTCCCCTGACTGACCCCCAAGCGGCGGTGCACATTCACTGCCCGTGCCGCAAGACACTCTGCGATCGTGCTGGGCGCTGGTAACACGTTGGCACTGGGGAGTTCGACGAAGCGCAGCTCAGGTCGGTCGCTGAACGGGTCGGCCGAGACAACACCCCAGCTCAGATCAACCCACCACAACTTCCCGGCGAAGGCGGATACCTCGCAGTGTATGTCCAACGGCCGCGCTAGTGGGAGCGGGGACGGCAAGCCCACCAGCTTCTCCCACTCCCCAGTCTGGGAGAGAAACCGCCGCATGACGAAGGTAGGCTTCTCCATGCCGCGGTCCTCCCTGAGCTCGGCGACCGCGTACCTGTCAGGCGGCCCGTGCCCGTGTGCGGACCGGGTGAGGATGCCGACGTTCCGGCAGAGCAGTGTCTTCTTCGTGCCGTCGATGTCCGGGAGGCGGAGCAGCTGGCCGCTGAGCGGGTTGCAGACGAAGCGCAAGATGTCAGGGTCCGAGTGGAATCCAATTAGCTTGCGTTCCACAGTGTCGCCGTGCGTGGCGACGATGGGAGCCGTGGCTCTTCCGTCCATGAAACTGACGAAGAGGAGGCCGTCGCCGCTCGTGCTGGTGGCGAGGCCAACGAGCATGGGTATGATGTCGCTGCCGGCGTCGGGGAAGGGCCGGTGGTCGATGAGGTTGCAAGGGACGAGGAGTTGGGACACGCCCGGGGGTTCGGCAAGCCGGAAGCACGTACGCGGAGCCGCAGATCTGACCGGGTAGATGACCGGGTAGACCATCGCCCATGGAGGGTGCGAGGCGGCCGTGGAGAGGCCGCGGCGGAGGCGGCCGGCGACGGCGGCGGAGAGACCAGCGAGGCGGCGGAGCGGCATCCCCGAGGTGCCGGTGGATACGGCGGCGGAGAGGACGCGGCGGAGCGGGGAAGGCATCTCGGAGGAGCGTGGAGCGAGGCGGCAGTGGCGAGGGGACGGTGGAGGAGGCCGTACGCAGCGGCGGAGAGGGCGGGGGTTTTGTGGAGAGGGTGGCGGTGCTGATGATTGCGGACCGGCCGGAGACGCCGAGGTGTGGGCTGGTGCGGGAGGTGGCAGAGGGTTGGGGATATTTGGAATTGTCCGGTGCACCTAGACTCGGTGCAGGCGCACAGCTCCGCCACCAGCAGGAAGGTGGAAAGTTTTCCTCCCGTTGGACGCTCGAGTGGCAGCTACCCATTGGTTGCTTGCCTGTTCCACCGTGCACGGCGTCACAAGTTTCCCGCCACAATGTTCTGCTCTCTTGGGCCAGGCGAGCCATAACATGGCCCATGGGCTATAACGTCGGCCCACTTTGGGGCTATCAACTGGGTATATACAGTTTAAATTGATACTCTCTCCGCTCAGAAATAATAATCGTAATTACCAGAGTAAAAGTCACATGGTAAATTTTGACACTAAATTTTTATTATACTCTAATCAATTGTTAAACACAGCATATCAACTTGGAGACATTTTGAACACAAATCCGTCGATTCAAGTTTTATTGTCTAAACTAGTGTCAGTGATGGCAGCGCGTACAAATTGCAAATCTTCAATTAAGCTTACCACTCATTATCACAAATAGGAAACCAGAAATCAAGCACCCAGTGTCAAACACTTCGTCAAATTACAATAGCTATCAGACAATAACGATATTGGTAATACCACCGTAAACAAAGACTAGCCTGGTTTCCCAAATATATTTTTGAAGTAGCCTCATTTCCCAGATTGTGCTAACAAGAACCAGCAGCTCAAACCCACGAGAGAAATCTGCATAGCTCCACATTTGGGAACACCCAGAATCTGTATTTTCTCCAACGTTTTTCTTCAAGGTGATGTTGCACAGCATTATTTGAACCAGAGTATGCTAGGAAAGGAACAAGCAAGTATACTGAACCTCAACCAGCTTTCAGTTCACCTCTTGGCCGAAGGGTGGAAGTTACAGCATAACTGCTTCCTTGCTGTTACATCTTGAACAGAAAATAAAAGGGCAGCGCTCTACC
The DNA here is from genome assembly GCA_027790015.1 of Cymbopogon flexuosus. NCBI lineage: Eukaryota > Viridiplantae > Streptophyta > Magnoliopsida > Poales > Poaceae > Cymbopogon > Cymbopogon flexuosus. Next base: position 5,103 of record JAKNSH010269892.1, read on the forward strand.
TATATCAATATCCCACTTAAATGTTCAACAAGCCTACTGAAAGCGACACTAAACATTGGCCAGACATCTCCAAAAGTAGAATAACTGCATCAGCAGATCCCAACAAAATCCGAACCTCTGTTTAACCAATGCTTGCCAAAATGAGAACTTGGGGGTAGCATTCTAATGTCTTCTCACAAAAAGAAAGAGAGTACTCCTAGTCTATCATCAGCAAGCCTTTGATCGGTAAATTCCAGGAATCTGGAAAATAAACAGTAAACATCAGGGGCATATTGAGTGAGTGATATCTGATTACACAACCGAAATTTAATGGTTATTTAAGAGCATAAATAAACAGGAATGGTGATAATTTGACTACAGTCATCTGCATTTTGTTAAAAGAAAAGTACATTGTATGTTTACATTTTACATTGTACAAACTTATGACAGTATCACAAATTAGGAAGCAATGTCGAAGTCAACAACTCACAATGGCAACGAGACTAAGCAATTACTCCCTCCGTTCTAAATTATAAGTCGTTTTGACATTTTTGGTACAGAGATTTTATTGTGTAGCTAGACATTAGCAAAACCGATGTACTAGAAAAATCAAAGCGATTTATAATTTGGAACAGAGTATTGTAGGTTTCGATAATTGACAAGTTTTACTGGACCAATTGTAAAGTGTCTTAGTGACAACTGGCAGTTCAGACAACAATTACAATCTGTACACTAATGCAACTTCTGGAGTAAATGCGATAGCTATAATTTAATTACCAATTAAGTAAATTTGAAAATGTCACTACACGCACAATAGGAATCATTCATAGCATAAAACTGAAGTAGAAAATTTGCTTTTCTTAAAATGAATCTGCCATGATCTGGGTATTAGACCAAACAAATCACGACACTAAATATTAGGCAGTAAAAGAAACTAGTCACAACCTTCATTTCTTTAACACAGGGAATATTGCAAAAAGAATACAAGGGTTAAACAGGAATAGCTGAAGAAAGTACCAAAGGAATTCGCTTGTACACGTCAATTCTTCTTGTCTTTGTCTCCACGAACCAATATGTCTGACAATGTCTTGCCTTTGAAATTGAGAGGAACTTCAATTGAAGAGTTTGAACTATTATACGCCAAAAAAAATGGAAGAATACATTTCTGCGCAATGCATATAAATAGTTGACTTCCTGAATAAAACTGAGGAAGCAATAACATAGCATTCTTATATCAAATATACTCAAAAGAGGAGTACTGATTAATATTAATACTGTATTTCCGACCTTTTTTACATTTTAGGAAATATTATTCATGATAACACAACTAATGTTCACAGATTACGGAATAGTAGCACCTTAGCAATCATCGGCAAAGGTCCTTAACATGCCTACTTCTTCAATTTCCATACTACAAGAAACTAATGCTATTCCTACTGTTTGACTTAGAATTCTATAGAAGTATAAGAGATGATGCATAGACCATGGTACAAAACAAATCATATTGGCATACACAGGCCACCAACAAGATGATTTGATTTCAAAGGACATATTAAATAGAACAGTATGAAATCAAGATGATTTGGTTTCATCGGACATATTAAATCAAACAGTATGAATCTAGAGATTCTATGTATTTAACCACATCTCATTAAACAATCATGTCTCTCAAAGAAAAATTGTGAATTGTGATTACCTTGAGGGATGCTGCTTGATCCGAGCCAGGATGGAAGCACACATGGTAGAAAACCTGCGCTAAGATATAATGGTGTTTCATCTTCACCTACCAGCGAATACCCGACCACTTCCCCCCTGTTCATATCTATGGCAAGAACATTGTTGCCGATGGTGATATGCATGATGCCTGCGTTCAGTGGGTCAACAGCGCCAATGCGTGGGATGTCTTCCTCAGATGGTTGTCCTCCATGCGCCCAGAGTCGGCCAAGCGCCACCTGGTGCTCCAGTGTCCAGCAGCTGCTGTCATCGTCAAGAACAAAGGAGCTTACCAGGAAAGGATTCTTTTGAGACAGCTCGACATAGCACAGCCTACCCTCACTGACCCCTATGCTCCGGTGCTCACTGACCCCCATGCGCATGTACACACTCCGCGCCCGTTCCTCAGAACGCTCTGCCTTCGCTCTGGATGCTGGTAACACGCTGTCAGTGGGAAGCTCGACGAAGCGCAGCTCAGGTCGATCGCTGAACGGGTCGGCCGAGACAACACCCCAGCTCAGATCAGCCCACCACAACCTTCCGGCGAAGGCGGGTACCCGGTGGTGTAAGAGCAACGGCCGCGCGAGTGGGAGCAGGCCCTGCGTGGACGGCAAGTCCACCAGCTTCTCCCACTCACCAGTCTGGGAGAGAAACCGCCGCATGACGAGGCTGCGCTTCTCCACGCCGCGGTCCTCACAGAGCTCAGCGACCGCGTACCTGTCAGGTGGCCCGTGCCCGTCTGCGGACCGGGTGAGCAGGCCGAAGTTCTGGGAGCGAGATGTCTTCTTCGTGCCGTCAATGTCCGGGAGGCGGAGCAGCTGGCCACTGAGCGGGTTGCAGACGAAGCGCATGGTGTCAGGGTCCAAGTCGAATCCGGTCAGCTTGCGTTCGCCGTCCGTGCCGACGATGGGAGCCGTGGCTCTCAAGTCGATGAAACTGACGAGGAGGAGGCCGTCGCCGCTCGTGGTGGTGGACACGCCAAGGAGCATGGGTACGATGTCGCTGTCGGCGTTGGGGAAGGGCTGGTGGTCGACGAGGTGGTCGGGGACGAGGAGGCGGGACACGCCCGGGGGTTCGGCAAGCCGGAACGAAGCACGCGGAGCCCCAGATCCGACCAGGTCGGTGCCCGGGTACATCATCGCCCACGGAGGACGCGAGGCGGCCGTGGAGAGGCCGCGGCGGAGGCGGCCGGAGACGGCGGCGGAGAGGCCAACGAGGCGGCAGAGCGGCATCCCCCGAGGTGCCGGTGGGGATTGGTGTGGTGGCGTGGGCGTTGCTCTAGACTCTCCGGTGGGTGGTTTTCTGCTGACGCCAGCCGAGAGAGAGAGGAGTGGGTTTTGGCTTGTGCCTTTGCGAATTGGGAGCGATTGTATTGCAGCCTCGCGGTGCTCGTAGACCCGTTGCACGCGGCTGCGGCAGTGTGTTGTCAGCGAAACGGAAGCACCGTGGTCTTGATCCACCGGTTTGCTTTGAGGGCATTATAGACTGGGCCCAGATGCAGTTTTCATGGTCTAGTAGATTGGGTCTAGGAATACGTTGGAGTATGCTGGACACCTTCCTGCAGAAGGCAAAGGTCTTTCGACTGCTCTTCAGATTGAACGACTCAATTTTGGACGGCGCGTTGTCAACTTGCCACTGGCTAATCGACCTGCTGGCGTCACCGGTTTCCCGCTAAATTTTTAGGTCTTCAGCTGAGTGGGCTTGGGGAATCACGAGCGGGCATGGGCTACTATCAGCTAACAAAGGCCTATCTTAACAAATTAAAGGCCCAATTTTCGCTCCTAACCATGGTTTCCACCGTCACTTAGCAAATGCTGAATCATTTTTTGCTGAAACAATGTGTTCATCCACAAATATTTCCTGCCGTTCAATTCGATTCACAATCTCCCAGTTTATATAATCTATGTAAAACATGTCCCAGACGTACCAGATAGTGCTATAAAGGTCAGCAATCAGGTATTGAAAAAAAAGGAAAGAAAAGAAGCAGCTGCTGAAACGTCAGCACAGATAAACCAAACAGAGGCATCGCCAATTCACCATATGTCCTGTCACATGAACGTTCATAGATCCTTCTCTTGCAATAAACAGAGCATGTATCATCTTACGTGATGGCCGTACCATACAACCGAACTGAGTCATTCTACTGCAATGTTCTCAATATTCTCCGAGAAAGACAAAAGTACCTTTCATACTTCTCCGAAAAAGACAACAAAACTAAAACAGCAATGGCCAACAAAAACCCAAACTTCTCCAGGATTCCCCAAAAATGAGGGTCTGCAAGCTGCCACCCATAAGCTTCCAGAGTAGTTAAAACACTTTTCAGTTGATTTCTATAGAACCTGAATCAAATAGTAAATATTAGAACACGTCTGGAGAACCATATGAAAGGAATAAATGCTATGGAAAAATAACAACATAATTGGATAAAAATTCTTGGGCCTGTTTGATCAAGGTGCAATGGCATAATAATTATTGGATCCTAATATTCCACACCATCCAAGTTTCATTGAATTTTGGGGGTCTAAAAATTTGTCAGTAGATAATGCGGACAAGACTACGGCCCAAAACGTAAAACTGCATTGAAATGGTCAGTCCAAAGTTCAAATCTCCTGAATGAAGATTTTGCAGTCATTGGATATGTTGTCTCAAATTTTACACAGGTACAACACTACGTCTGGAAGGTCCATGCAAGTGACCATTTTCAAATTGCAAATAGAATGGAGTGAGACGGTCACTATAGACAAGACTTGAAACAGATCTGTTATTTCACACCATGCTTTTCTAGTAATAATAGGATGGCACGAAAGTGGACATGCACATGTACCATATAGTCAAGCATGCATGCCTCAAGCACTGAATTGTTATATTTCTCTTTCTCTGACCATCAGTAGGGGTATACTGAATTATTTATCCCCTTGAACAATGTGATCACAGATATATCCTTGAGACGAGTAAACGACGGAGGAGATGCCTAAATAAGATTTCTGACAGGTTATTCTACAACTCATCTGCCTCTTTCATCGAAAATTTTTGAGCTTGCTGTCGTGCAATAAACAGAGATGTATGCTGCTACGGGCTACTAGATTCTAACTGAGCCGAGTAATTCCACTGCATTGTTCTGAATTTGTGTCCAAGCAAAGCCCCAATCCCTTCGAAAAAGAAAAAAAAATCCAAAAACAGAAAACAAAAACCTCCTCAAGACTTCTTCATAAATAAGACAAATAAAAGCTAAACAGCCAGGGCCAATTGACCCAAACTTTGTATATTGCCCTAATTTGGAGTGCAAATAGTAAGTTATGGGTGCCCTTCAAGAAAAAAAAACTACATAACAGATGACAGATCAAGATTCAATACTGGAACATGATAGCAATAATGTTTAGTGTACTCTAAGAATTAAGTTTAACCAAAATTGCTATTTTACAATAGTCAATGGTGTCTAAAGTGCTACTACAAAAAGAACAAAAAATAGCTGCTCAAGTTCATACGTAACCAAAATCGCCTTTTTATAAATTGGCATCTCATGCTCTAAAGTATACACTTCAAGAACAAATGGCAAAATAAACAGAGAAGAGTTAGATTATGGGAGTACCAGTTAACCCATTTGCTACTTCATCTCAGTTCTTCTAGTCCCTGTCTGCACGAACCAAAATCTCTGATAAAGTATTGCTTTTGGCATTGTTCTTGTTCCTTGAAAGAGTTCCTTCAATCATGTATAGAAAGGCTATGAATAACTGAGCATCAGAAAAGAAACCCCACTGGAAATACATATCCAAATATTGCATATAATAGCTGAAGAGCAAATAGAACTGATACATTGAATCAACAAGAGCATACATGCTTATTACTCTAGTCTGTAGTTATGATAAGTTTCTATGGTGAAGTTTTATTCATGATAACACTGCTAATAGTTAGAGTATCGAGCAGTTTAACACAAAGTCTGATGGTGAAATTCTTAAATCAAATAGCACAACTCCAAAATGAATTGTTTAATACTAAATTTTGTGAAGATGAACAAGATAAAGAGAATGAAATCAAGTACATAAATCTGATGTAAATTCAGGCCTCCAGGGTTTGTTATACCAAAAAATTAGACAGGAGCATTGTAAATATTGCTCCCAAATATCAAACTGCTGCTATTCGGAAGCAGAACATCTTTCACAGACTATGGGCTAAAAAATTCATAAGACAATGCATTCAAGTTTCCCACCTAGGTCTAATATTACCAATAAACCCTGCCCTTACAGAAACCTGTACACAACTACCATCGGAGGCAATCCTCAAAACAATTTGATACTAATATGCACAAAACCTCCAACTAATATTATACGACTTCTGCATATATGTAAAATGAAAAGGCATGTATCTCAGATTTAGTGATACCATATCATTCTAAATGTCTTGCATAATAAAATATTGTGAACAAAATAATAGGGGATATGGTAGTAATACCAAGGCTGAAATTTTATTTCTAACTACACTGCAAAAGAGAAGTTATGGATCTATAATACAATGTATATGGAAGCAACATGCATACAGAAAAGAGCAAATGAAAATTTAATAACCTGCAGAAGGGATCCGAGCTGTCCCAAGCCATGGTGGGAGGACACACGCTTTGAGGAAACATGAACTTCGCCGGACACCACCAACTATCATTGAGCACCCAAGCATCTTCTTCTTAACCATGTCAACTGCTACAACAGTGTTGTCGATTGTGAAATGCATGATGCTAGCGTTCAGTGGGTCAAAAACGCTAATCCGTGGGGAGCCCTCAAACGGGTGACATCCTCCAGGCCAGAGCCGGCTGAACGCCACCTGGTGCTCCATCGTCCAGCCACTCCCGCCGTCGTCAAGGGTAAACGAAGTAAGCACGAAAGGCTCCTCCTGGGACACCTCTGCGTAGCGGAGCCTCCCCTGACTGACCCCCACGCGACGGTAACCGTCCAGGTCCTCCACGGGCTCCGTCACGCGGCCCCCCGGCAGCTCGACGAAATGCAGGTCCGGCCGGTCGCTGAACGGGTCGGCGAAGACGACGCCGCAGCTGATGTCGACCCACCACAATCGGCCGGCGAAGGCCACCACCTCCATCGAGCGCCCCAGCGGGTGTGGGGACGGGGACGGCAGAGCCTCCAGCTTGTCCCACTTTCCAGTGTGCGAGAGAAACCGCCGCATGACGAACCTCTGCTGCCCCCCATCGCTGTCGCCTTTGAGCTCGGCGACCGCGTACCTGTCAGGCGGCTGGTCCGGGTGTTCAGATTGGGTGAGGATGCCCATGTCCGTGCAGGAGCCGGTCTTCTTCGAGCCATCGATGTCTGGAAGGCGGAACACCTCGCCGCTGAGCGGGTTCAGGACGAAGCGGGTGACGTCGGCGTCCTGCAGCAAGCCGCTCAGCGCGCGTTCCAGATCGGAGCCGCGCTTGTCGACGACGGAAGCAGTGCCGCGGAGATCCGCGAATTCGAGGAGGAGGAGGCCGTCGGCGCTCGCGGCGCTAACGACGCCGCCGAAGAACTGGTTGCCGGGGTCGACGAGGGGCGGGGGGTCGACGAGGTGGGCGGGGACGAGGATCTGGGAGACGCACGGCGGTGCGGCGAGGTCGAGTACCGCGCGCGGCCCCGGCGAGTTGACGAGGGTCGGTTTCCTGACCATCGCCCACGGAGGCGGCGACGGCGAGGCGGCCGTGGAGAGGCCGCGACGGAGGCGGCTAGAGACCGCGCCGATGTAGCCGAGGAGACGCCGGAGCGGCATCTCTGCGGCGGCTTGAGGGATCGCTGGCCCGCGGGATTTGGTGGTGCGGTGCCTGCCGCCGAGGGGAGAGTGGGGTTTTGCACTTCTGCGAAGGGGATGGGAACTGTCGAGAGAGGGGATGGGAACTGGCGAGAGAACTGCGAATGGCAGATGCCAGGAGGATGCATATAGACGGCTCAACGTGGACTTGGTCTACTGGGGCTCGTCTACAAAGTTTCCGAGTCGGTCCGCTTTCAGTTAGTGTGGTCTATTGAGACTGGTCCATGGACAGTTTGAAATTGATTCCACGACCGTACACCACCGAAGAAACCGGGCGCAAGCCCCGAGACAACAGACAGCTCGCAAAGAATTCGTCTCGATGAGGAAGGTACCGAGGCCTTAGACCTCAGGCCGTGTATAGATCCCCGAATAAGGGTTGAAAAGCAGTGTTTTAAAATTTTTATAATATTTTGTTTGTATTTGATAAAAATTATCTAAACTTTGACTAACTAGGTTTAAAATATTCGTTTCGTAAAGCATAACAAAACTGTGTAATTAGTTTTTATTTTATCTATATTTAGTACTTCATGCATGTGCCGGTATTTCGATGTGACAGAAAATTTTATTTTTGCATAGTAGGATTTGGGAAAAAGTCTACTCATGCCCCCAACCTATTAAGGTGGTCTACTTTACCCAACGGTCTACTTTATACCTGAACTTTTTAAAACCATCTATTTTACATCCCAGGTGGTTTTTGAATTTGATTTTGCTACAGTTCAGCTATAACAAAATTATATTTTTAGTATGCTTTAGTATAAAGTTTTTACTATAAAAAACTTTATACTAACAAGCTACAGTATGAATGGTGCAATACTGTAAAGTTTAACAATATCGTTGAGGACATATAATACGGTATGCTTTAGTATAAAGTTTTTGCTATAAAAATTTTGGATGTCTTCACTGTAAAGCTATAACAAAATTAGATTTTTTATTTTATGAATGGTGCAAACTTTTTTAATGAGTAGATCTAACTTTTTTCTTCATATTATATGATCAATGTGTACATATAGTCATATACTCATGTGGCAAAATTAGATTTTTTATTTTATGATTTTTCTATAATTTACTATGATTTTCTAAAGAGTCAACAAAAATAAAAAAACAGATATACTGTAGCAAAACCACATTCGAAAACCACCTAGGGTGTAAAATAAACGGTTTTGAAAAGTTGAGGGTCTAAAGTAGACCGTTTCGTAGTTTGGAGGTAAAGTAGACCATCTTTGATAGGTTGGGGGCTTAAGTAGACTTTTTTTTGTGGAATTTGGATGAGGAATTGGGAAACTAAACAAGGTCAGACAAAAGGTAAGTTTTTTCACTCTCTCTCCATCACATCACCATCACATCAATCTTTGGCCGCATGCATGAAGCATTAAATATAGATAAAAATAATAACTAATTACACAGTTTAATTATAAATCACAAGACAAATCTTTTGACACTAGTTAGTCTATAATTAGATAATAATTGCCAAACACAAACAAAAGTGCTACAGTGTTTCGAACTTCTAACTTTCTTACTAAGGCCTTGTTCTCTTCGCTAAAAATTCTAACTCCTCCCCATCACATCACCAACACATCAATCTTTGGCCGCATACATGGAGTATTAAATATAGATAAAAAAAGTAACTAATTACACAGTTTGGTTCTAAATCACGAGACGAATCTTTTGAGCCTAGTTAGTCCATAATTGAATAATATTTGTCAAATACAAACAAAATTACTATAGAAGTTCGGAATTCAACTTTCTAACTATTTCAACCAAAGAGAACAAGGCCCTAGTTCTAGGTACAATGACCAAATATCCAAAAAATATTTTGAAAACAATACCAAATGTCCAAATCAAACTAAGAAAAGTTCACATAATTACCGTGGAAAATTGCATGCAGAAAATAAGCTTAGTGCTCAGCATTATGTGGTGACTTCACATGTCACACGCACGGCGAGTTAAAAATTTCCAAATTGACCTAAAGAACTTGCTGAGCACAATTAGCAGTGACTACAATCAAGCCTCTACACGGTATCATGCTCAGGGTTTATACAGGCCCGTACCAAAAAACGAGTCTGAATCCCATGCTGAGGCTGCTATCTTCAGTAAAGCCATAGGCAAGGAACTCAGCCATATCCCATGTCCACCATGGAAATACATGCCTCAGCATCATGAGTTATTTTAATTTCTTTTTCCGCACAAGGCAACCCCATTTCTATTATAGCATAACAGAAATACATAAGTTAGTGTGTAGATAAGCACTTTTGTTTCACATATGATTATATGGAAATATAGCAGTACAGTTTGATGATGTTGTAAATGCAACCTGCGATACCTTACAAGGTTTACACTTGGCCTGCAATGTAACTTGTGGCATCCAACAAAAAAAAAGAAAAGAAAAAAACTATGTCCCTACATAAGCCAGGTCATGACAAAAAAAAATTAACAAAATGCGCCTCCATCTTCCTTAGAACGCTTCCTCTTGGCACTTGCCTTTGGCTCGTAAACCTCATAAG
>JAKNSH010270292.1:0-13190 GCA_027790015.1 Cymbopogon flexuosus
GTTGTCTCACCCAAGGCAGCCGTTGGCAGCATCCTTGTTGGGCCAAGGCCCAGCACACGAAGGCATGCCCGCAGCACCTGGGAGCCTTGTGGAACTGTGTACCGTTAGATTTTGTTGAACGGCTCATATCGAACTGACTGCAAAGTCTAGTTGACATCGTCGACTGCAAAGTCTAGTTGACATCGTCGTTCTGGCGATTTTTGGTTTCGAGCCTTGGAACATGGGGCATCCTAAGGGCGTCCGCAATGGAGTTCAGAATTGCTATGTAGGAGGCGCGGTAGCCAATGAGAAGAAAGGAAGGCTCAGCGCTAGCGAGCTCTCAAGAGATAAGCTCGCACGGTTTCCAAAAAATTCTTAGTCACTGACAACATCATAGTAGAAGAAACTTTTTGTTTTTTAATTGTTTTGTTGTCCAGCTCAGCCAGCGATTTCAATCTGCCGCTGTGGACGCCCTAAACGACGAGCTCGGCTGCTCCCTGACTCGCTTTGGGACCATTATGCAAAAATTACCGCATATTACCTAAGGGCGCTCCCAACGATATCCTTCAAATCGCTAGCGAGAGAGAAGATTAAATAAAATGGAAGGAAACATCGTGCTTCGATCATGATGAACATAAAGACGTAGTGTGAGCTCATCGAGTTCCGTGCGAGTAAGCGTGGTGATTCGATCACTAGTCGCTAGCTAATTTGATTCTTTTGCTCCTCTCTGGCATTATGAACAATATCGTGCTTATCTTTGTACTATACATAATACTACTTTGCATAATAAAAGGGAAATAATATTGTATATACTATACGTCCGAGGAATCTGTCGGGCGCGTTGTAAAGTTGCTACTCGCCCGCAGTACGTCTGCACGTACGGGTGGCTAGCGTGCGTTCACGTGAGTCTCGTCGGTTCTCACAGCGCAGAGCTCTGTACCCTGCGGCCCGCGCGGTGAGGTTGCATCGTGCGTAACGCATGCGGTCACGTGAAGTTGCACTCCTCTTCTTTTTCAGCTAGTCGTATATGTACTGTATGCGACTAGCTTCAGCTGTGTGCCTCGATCGCGGCCTGCATCTTACCGTGAACAACGGACCGTAACATGTGCTCTCCTTTTTCTTTTCCTTATTTATTAATTTAACACTGTGTATGTGCATGCAACTAGCTTCGAGCAAAGGGAAGTATCATTGTATTTTATTATTGTGTTATTTTGTAAATATATATAGTACGTACGCTCACAATGTTGGGTGTCCTCGAAAGTGTTTCATCGCTAGCTGATGCAGCCGCTGCGCAGCCTCCAACACTGCAGTAAAAAGGGCTGCCGAACACAGCCGTTGGTTTGGCCGTTGGTTTGGACCAATCAAAGGCAGACCAGAACAAGCGACATGGGACTATGGGAGGCTCTATGACTTAGGGTTTGTTGAGTACCCATTTGCTCCCGGCATTTGGTAGACCTCCATCAAATGCCCTATCAAATCAAATATATCCTAATTTACAAGCTTGTTGAGAAGATTTTTTTTTTTTTTTGGCGAACAAGAACGCTATCACTAACTAAACTAGTATACCAGTGCCCGTGCGGTTGCCATGGTTTTATTCAAGGGATACACTTGAGAACAACCAAAAGAACTCCTGTCAGCCATGGGCTCGCCAACCGCGCCACCACAGTAGGAGTCCACCTTGCTCCAATGGTGGCTGAACGGAAGAGCCTCGCTGCCACACGCTTTGAGGCGGAGCTTCGATTCCTTGGTTCTTCTCGTCTCTTGGAACCTCTGGAAGGAGCGCAACAACCGCACGTTTGAACGACGCTCCTCCACGCCAGCACAACTTCGCACTACCATCCTTGATGAGGCCGGCGCATGGGTTGGAGCGGGCTTCAGCAGCTTGGCCCTGGTCACCGCGCTTATTGCTTGATTGCGCCCCCCCACAGTCGCACAATCGGTTCATCGCTTAGTACACCCGAGTGAACCCGCCACTAGCTGGCGATTTGTGTTTTGTGTATATTCCCGGATGGCCACGGCCTCTCGCCGCGCTGCCCGTGGAACGTGTAAAACTTCCTCTACCACTTAATGAAACACGTGCAAATGCGCGCTTTCGAAAAAAAAAAATCACTGAGTTGCCTCAGCCGTATGCTCCAGCCCAGGTTTAGCGCCATGTGGTCATTCAGTCTTTTTTGCTATCCCCTTTTTTACTTTATATATATGTAACTTTTGACTTACTTTATATCAGCTGGATGCTAATTGATCCGTATGTATTGGAATCAGTATTTAGTTAGTGCTTGCTGCTAGTGCTACTTGAATTTTTTTTCATAACTCACTACCTGCACCTCCTCCGATGTAGTGCACAAGGTTGCATTGTAATAATGTTTTCCATGATCGAACTTAGCTTTATGAAAAACTGTATAATGTTGCAATCATAGGGTTTTTTTTATTATTATTTTTGGTCCCAACCACAAATTTCATATCTGCTTTGTCTATCATCTTTTTCTTCTTTCAAGTAATGCTTGCTCTCTCATGTCATGTATGCCTTTTGCTCCCCTTTTGCAGGATTTTGCACCACACACATGCCTCCTTTTGGATTTGTCTAGTTCCTAAACCCTTCTTTCAGACTGGCAGGTATCAAGAGGCCATACACACCTCGCACCTCTAAGTGGGTGTGGGTCTGCAACAATTCTGCAACGACCCTATCCTTGCCCTTGGGAGTAAGCCCGACTTACATCTGGAGGCTGCGCCGAGCCTTGGAAGGCCTTTTTGTTGATTACGGCTAATTCCCAACGGTGGCTGAGATGTAACAAATTTGCTCAGCTCAGTTCTCTAGATAATTTGTCTGTGGTTCAGCAATGTGATTGGTTTCATAGGTTTTTTGGTGTGTTGGTGATCAAAGCAATCTGGTGTAAGCTTGCACAGTTGGCATCAGAGTTTATTTCTTATGGTTAGGTTCTTTTGCTTTTCATCCTCTACTACACAGCACAGATCCAAGGTACAGACAAATACCACTTTTATTTTTACTGCTGTTGCATTCCCACGAAGAAGCAACTAGTTTAGATCTCAAATCTTCTTTGTTCTCTTGTTAGGAGGGGTTTTCCCCAGCAGATGAAACCATGCTTGCAGCATCAAATAAGAATTCTCAGTTGGAGTCCATAACTAGCTCAGCCAGTCCAAACGAGATGGCTGATGAAAATAACCGTTCAGCTGTTAGCGGGCATTGTGGCACTAGCCCATCATCTCATCAAGAATGCTGCAGATCAGAAGACTTGAATAGATATGTATGCTCTGATGAGGGCAAGGAGGTTGGGCACCTAAAGAAGAGCCAATCTCTTGGAAACATGCTTCAAAAGGTTCATGATCATAATTCTAGCCAAGGCTCTGAGTTTGAAGTTACAAACCATGAACACAGATGTGACCCCTCTAGTTTCAAAAGAGGTGAAGTTGGAGAATCTAGTAAGATGTGCAGCCCAACAAATGAGGACGAGTTTGATGCTTCTTCTGACCTAATGAGCCATGACTTTTGTGAACCTTTAGGTGATCACACTGTTGGTTCCGACAGCCATCATCACATGTCTTATTCCCAAAGCAAATTCCCAAGATCACAATCTGCAATATTTCAGAATGACCTTACCAGTGATCAAGAAGGATCTGTTGATTCTGAGATACTAGGGTCTCGTTGCAGATCTGTTGATGGGTTATGTTCACTGATTGATGAGAAGTTGGACTACCTGAGCGGTGGTGAAATGCATCACAGTAAATCGAATTTGGATGTTTATTGTGCACCTTCTTCTCCAAATGTGTACCAGACATCAAACATCGATGACCGTGGTTCAGTAGGTTGCTCTGATGCTGCTGCAGAGGGTCAACGGTCCACTGGAAGCACAGAAGAAAATTTTGTCAGAGATGGGATCCTAGTAGGTCATGAATACTGGGATCCAGTTGCCACTTTCTGTGCAGATCCAGGGGATGTTTATCACCATTCTGGGAATGATGGTGACCTCAGTGAAGCTACAGATCAGGAGAGAGAGAAACTGTGGAACAGAGATAACACACTCTACGAGTCTCTTGTAGTTGAAGTGCCTGTGTCGGTGAACATTTCTGTTACAAATGACATCAGTGGGGAACCTGAACGCAGTAAGACTGATATTGATGAGGACCCAAGTGAACTTACTCCAAGAACCTACAATATTAAAAGAATTGAGGATTGGATCAACCAAATTGATATCAATGATATCGCTTTGGATGAACAAGGAGAAAGTTCAAATTCTGCTTTGGTCAAATCTAGTGAGCCAATGGCTAGTGTTCCTGCTGTGCGGCCTGATGCTAAAAGCCCACTTGGCATGGAGATAGCTTACACTTATATTTCAAAGTTAACTCCTGCTTCATCATCGGCACAGTTGGCAAACCTTGGATTGGTTGCGATCCCAAGATTGAGTGCTTTCTCAGGTTTGCGCGTATTGAACTTATCAGGGAACTCAATTGGTAAGTCCTTTTTCTTTATTATTATTTTTATTACTTCAGTATTTAAGTTATTAGTGGTATGCATGCTGTATGCTGTTTTCCTATCCTTCTTTTCTTTTGCAGCTGTACTGCTCATCTGTTTCAAGAAAATTACATCGCATTTCTGATGTTTGGGTCTTACTGTGCAGTGCGAGTAACCGCAGGAGCTCTTCCAAAAGGCCTGCACATGTTAAGCCTGTCGAAGAATAACATATCAACAATTGAAGGCCTCAGAGAATTGACACGATTGCGCTTGTTGGATATCAGCTATAATAGGATATCTAGAATCGGTCATGGTATGTGTTTTAGCATCTTATAGTTTGCTCCTTTATTTATTGTGTTACTTTATTTATGTGCTTCTCCCCGGTTGTAGTCACTTGATAGAATCTTATGTCACTCATACATCCTTTACCCCATTTTCATCTTCTGACTTGGCGAATTGTTATGCTCTCCCTTTAGATTATTAACTATCTTGAGGGGTGTGAGAAACTATTCATGGATGTTTACTGACATTCATGGATGTTTACTGACACTGAATTATATATGACTATTCAACTGAAAAGATTTCTTTGCTTGCATTGACTTTGTTTTTTGGATTATTTGTTAGGACTGGCCTCATGTTCCTCACTGAAGGAGTTATATCTGGCTGGTAACAAGATCAGTGAGGTAGATGGTCTTCACCGGCTGTTGAAACTTAAGGTTCTGGACTTGCGCCACAACAAGATTTCTACATCAAAGGGCCTTGGGCAGCTAGCTGCGAATTACAACTCTCTAGAAGCCATTAATCTTGATGGCAACCCTGCACAGAAGAATGTAGGTGATGAGCACCTGAAGAAGTACCTTCTTGGTCTCCTGCCAAACCTAGTTGTGTATAACAAGCAGCCTATTAGGGCGACTGGTTCAAAAGATGTCTCAGACCGCCATACCCGCAAGATCTCTTCTTCGCACCGTTCTGACCGTAGTGGTAGATCGGACCGCAAATCTTCCAAGTTGGTGGCTGCCTCATCTTCTCACAAGCCACAGAGCTCACGGCTTGCACGCTCTGGATATGCCTCAAGCTCAGTGCTGAAGTACACAAGAGCCCGCAACACGCCCACGACTTTGCTGGGGTCAAGAACCGTTGAACATGGGAGTGCCATAGATCTGGTGAAGCAAAATCCGACAACTCCGACAGAGGGAAAGCCGCAGTAAGATCAGTCAAGCATGGCCATCCATATACCATGTCAATGTTGTGAAATAGCGAGGCACCAGTTTTGCTGATCGATTTTTTTTTTCGCACGTGAATAAAGCTCAGAACAATAAGCAGAGCAGTGCTTTTATATCAGCACACAGCACATACTATTTTTCTAATATTGTTACACTGGTATTGATGACAATTGGGAACTGTATGATTTTTCCCCTTTGCAAATAAGGCTTGAATGAAACAATAAGATTAGCATTTTTTTTCAATACATCTTCTGTAAGACTCTAATGTTGCTTGATGGTAAGTTTTGTGAGCATTATTTGAATTTTTGGACTTGTTCTGAGTGTGTTTTGCCTTGATAGATATATGGTACAACTACAAGTACATATATACCTTTGGGACGTGGGCAATTGGTGGTACACTTTTGTTGTTTATGTGTAGCTAATTGGTAGTGCATGATGAAGGCACTTTGCTTCCATCTGGAATGTGTCTGCTTGTTGGTTGCTGCTGTTAGCATTATTAATTGTGTACTATGGTGCTATATCTTGTTTGTTAATACTCTACTAATGACACCAATCAAAATACCTGATATATCTTTGCAATTGATCTGATTGAAGCGATAATTGACAGTGGTACATGCTGAGGTTTTTTCAAGAATTAATGGGCGTAACAAACATTACACACAAACAAATACCAGTACTAGCAGAGTCTGTATGTTGTAGCTACTACAAGTGCGTGATGGGATGGAATGCAAGTCTAAAGGGCTCGAGGGGAGAGGAGGGATTCCACATGTACAATCCATGGATCAATCAGATGACGACAATCATGCGTCGGCCCCCTTGGCGGCGCCGCCGTTCTTGACGTGCACGTCCTCGTCGGCGACGAACTTTTTCCAGAACCAGTGTGACTTCCAGACGAGCACCATCTCCTCGATGGGCACGTTCTTGGTCTCCGGCAGGAAGAGCGCGATGAAGATGGTCATGATGACGACCCACCCGGCGAAGAAGTAGAAGAGGCCGAACTTGAAGTGGCAGAGCATGGTGAGGAACGCCTGCGCGATGCAGAAGGTGAAGAACATGTTGACGGAGACGTTGATGCTCTGCCCCGCCGGCCGGATCTCCAGCGGGAAGATCTCCGACGGCACCAGCCACCCCAGCGGCCCCCACGACCAGGCGAACCCGGCGACGTAGGCGCAGATGAACACCACCACCACCGCCGCGTAGCCCCTGCCGATGTCGCCCGTGCCGCTGGTGCCGAACTTGGCGGCGATGAGCGTGCCCACCACGAGCTGGCACACGATCATCTGCGCGCCGCCCTGGAGGAACAGCTTCCGGCGGCCGGCGCGGTCGACGGTGACGATGGACACCACGGTGGCGAAGACGTTGACGAGCCCCGTGATGACGGAGGACATGAGGGAGGCGTCGTTCTTGAACCCCAGCGTCTCGAACAGCACCGGCGCGTAGAACATGATGACGTTGATGCCCGTGAGCTGCTGGAAGAAGGGGATCATGACGGCCATGGTGAGCTGCGCCCGGTACCGGCGCTTGACGATGTTCCGCCACGGGTGCTGCACCTGCCGGGCCTCCTCGCTCGCCGCCACCAGGTCGGCGTACTCCTCGCCGATGTCCTCCGTGCCGCGGATGCGCCGGAGCATGCGCCGGGCCTCCTCGGGGTGGCCGCGCTCCAGGAGGGAGTTGGGGGTGTCGGGGAGGAAGAGGGAGCCCAGGGTGATGATGGCCGCCGGCACCGCCGCCAGCGCCAGGCTGACGCGCCACCCGTACCCGGCCTTGATCTTGTTGGTGCCGTAGTTGATGAGCTCCGCCGCCAGGATGCCGATGGTGATCATCAGCTGGAACCCGATGTTGAGCATGCCACGGAGACGCGCCGGCGCCATCTCCGACAGGTACACCGGCACAGACTGCATGCAGCATGCGTACTACGTTATTACAGTAGAAATCAATTCCATTTCATTCATTCATTATTTACTAGTACTGTGCTCCCAGTTGGCAATGTCGATCATTAGCATTATGCAAATTAACAGAATTGAATAATTGATGCTAATGCGATTATTCAAGAACACAGGCCATTGCATTGCGTTTCAGTGTCCTACTAGTACTGTACACTGTTACTGGTCCTGCATGCATATTGCATATGCCGACATGTTGGACCGGGAAGCAAGCAAGTCAAACATGTGACGTCACTATATACCTAGGCCCGTTGATTCATTGACCATGCATGTAAGGTATATACAAGTACAATGATATGAATATATGACAACACAGCAACAAGATCGAAGAGCGACTGTTTAACCAGATGAAAACTTAAATAAATAGAACGAAAGGAAATGGACATGACAGCGAAAAAAAATTAAAATGGTCGATTGTGAGTTTTATAAACATTACAAATTAACATAACCTGAACTCACTTGTTTTGAGTTAATTATAAGGTTTTGCAGAAACGTTGCTTCATCCAGTTGTATTATTATTTTTCAGTTAATAATAAAAAGTGTATACTTATGCAATCAGACACAGTTAGTAATTTTCTCACTAATGATTTTACTATTATTTTGTAACAATAATATAATGGGGTTTCGCAGCTGGTTTTCCTAATTAATAAGCTGGTTATGTCTCTCATTGTCTGCCCATCTCTGTCTATGTTTCTAGATGCAATAATATCTGTCTCTTCTGTATGCCTATACACATACCTGCACTGAAAATGACATTGTAACACAATAGTCCAAGTCAAGTCATTGTAGGAATCAAGATAAAGGAAAGCAATGCATTCCTTTCAACTTGTCTCCACAATTAATTATGGCCTAATCGATAAATCACTTTACCAAACTTTTAGTTTGACTAGCTACACCGAAACTCCTGGCAGTAATGGTTCGACAAAAAAAGAGAGGAAATTCCTAGTAATTAATGGTTAAATTCGTGTTATGGTAGGGAAGCAGCAGATAGAACAATCTCCCTCAAGCAGCACGGTCCACGAAAAAAAATTGCGAGGTTGGAATTTGAAGCTGGATCCCCAGGTCCAAAATGTCCAAGAATCAGGATATTTTTCACTGCTTCTTTGTATTATTGCTTGTACACAAAAAAGCAAAAAAGGGCATGGACTCTGTCATTCAGTTATTGTCTGTTGTTATCCCTCTCCAGGGCTTATTAAGTCTAGTATGGTCTGATCTTATCTTCTAATCCATAGAGTCACATGAAACCTTGCGTTTGAATGATCTTTTGGAAGGAAACAGAAGTTTGCTTTTGAGTGGAATTAAGTCTTGCACGTGAACCTTGGCGATGTCGACCGACCTTACATGCATACTGTTACAGCTATCTAGCCAGCTCGATCATCGTTGCCGCCAATGACATGAACATAATAATGTCGTCGAAAATACAGTTAACAATTCTTGTTTTTTAAGATGAAGAAGCAAAAATGCAAATTATATAGTAAAGGGGTCAAGATCAGCAACTAGCTGAGAGCGAGACCGTGGAGAAGAGGACAATGAACAAGCAGGGGCAGCAAGAACGAAGAAACCGGCGGCAAGCTTATAGCAGCATATATACAGTGATGTGAACATGCATATCTAGTCTAGGTGGCAGATAAGCATATATACAGAAGAGTCAACTTCCATGCTACACAAGTGAACATCTTCAATTTGGCTCACTCTTTTCCTCTCTCTCTCTCTCTCTCTCTCTCTCTCTCTCTCTCTCTCTCGGGAGAAAAAAGAAGAAGAACAGAAGAAAAGTAAACATCTTTGAATTGTGTTGCTGCCTAGCTTGGACTTTGGGAAGCATGCATGCATATGCTTCCAGCGGGGTATCAGGACAATGGAGATACTATATATTTGTTGCCAAATAAACTAGTATACCAGCTTGGACTTTGCACATGCACGTTATGTATGTATGTATACAACTTGTTAATATTAATTGTTATCTGTTGAACTACGCGCACTAGTATATATACATGTATGTATGTGTATAGTTTCCGTTGGTTAACTGGCACCTAATGAAGAGAATCTCATGTCGATCATCTTTTCAAAACTCAAGCAACCGTTGGACAGCTATGTATGTCGCAATCATGTACGCAAGATCATTGACATAACCGCTACGGCCTCGCTCTTAGCTGTGCTCTAATCACGACAAGGTTTTAGAATTCGTCAAGAGATTATATGGTGTAACATTGTTATCATTCATATAATTGTGTTATATTTTGTCTCACTAGATTATTAGGTGTGTAGTTCTTTTTTTTGCTACCTGCCGTGGAAAAAAACAAGCAGCAGGACAGAGTAACGTAGCAGCGTCGTCGGCTCGATCTCTACTATATATATTACCGTATACTACGTTAAATATACTGTACGTATATATTATAAGTAGTACGTATATATAATGCAATTAATAGTTATGTATGTACACACTAGCAGAGTATGTACTAGCTAGCAGTAGTGGTAGTACGCTGACGGTGTACCTGATTGGCGAATCCGACGCCGACGCCGAGGAGGATGCGACCGATGATGAGCATGGCGATGTTCTGGGCGGCGCCGTTGAGCGCGGCGCCGACGAGGAAGGTGAGACCGCCGACGAGCATGGACCACTTGCGGCCGAGGACGCGGGTGACGGTGGCGGCGAAGAAGGAGGCGACGAGGGCGGCGAGGTAGAGGGAGGAGGTGAAGGTCTGCAGCAGCTGGTTGTCGTACTTGCAGTACTGGTTGGTCTTGGCCTCCTGCTTCTTCCGGAACACCTCCGGGAAGAACTTCTTCAGGAACGGGTCCATGGAGGTCACGCCGCCGGAGATACCGATGTCGTAGCCGAAGATGAGGCCGCCGGTGGCGGCGACGATGCAGGTCAGCAGGACGAAGAGGGTCAGCTTGCCGGGGTAGTCCTTGCCCCCGGACGTGTTCACGATGGCACCGCCGGCCATCGTGTCCTTCCTCCTCTAGCTCTAGACCACGGCCGGAGAGGCTACTAGGCTGGCTGAGAAACCAAGAAAGGAGCTGAGGGAGGGAGAGACTATGGAGTAAGGGGCTGAGGACAGAGTGCTCAAGGAGACGGAGGGCTCTGCTCCTTATATAGGCACGGGCATGGTCATGTATTATGGATATATACATATATATGGACACAGCACAATATAAGATACATATATGATCGATATGATTGATGGCATGTAGTTGCAGGATGCTTGTGTGTGTAGTACATGGCTTAGTGGTATCATCAGTGGTGTTGCAGCTAGCACGCAGTCCCTGATCGAAGTGGATGAATTAATGGTTGGCAAGTCAACGCTAGCGATATGAGTCTCTGATTGAAGATAAGATGCATGGTCAGAGCAATTAAGCAACAGGTTTTTAAGGCCTAGTTGGAGTATGTAACCGTTAAGGATCGATGCAGGACCTAGCTGTTGCTGTATGTATACGTGCATATATATGTATGCGTCTGTCGGCTGCTGAGTTGGAGAAATTATCTAATCAGTTGTTTCATCAGTTCCCATATGTGTATCATCGTCAGATTATGAGGTGATGAGCTAGCTAGGGTTGACTTGCTGCCTACTGCCCTGGCCTACCTCATCAACATACTAACTATTATGGAAAAAAAATCTGTCCTTCGATCTGCCCGTTGAGTTTGCATTTTGATTAATAAATACTATATCTCAAGATATCGGCATCTCTGATTGGTTAGTTTTTTATTAGAAAATCTCTGATTGGTTAGCTGGACGATTAATGAAAGTAATGAACAACAGTAATATATACACCATCATAACATGGATATATAATGCAAGCTAAGGAGTCAATCCTCCTATCAAATGGTATAATGCATGGACATCAAAACATTGGTTAGTTCATTATTATTTGGAGCTATTTTCTGTGGGTTCTAGCTCCTCAATGGTAAATTTAATTTAATGGTACTTCTACCTTGTGGGTTTCTCTAGTGTTGTCTCTGCAGTTGTCGCATTAGCTATCCTTTTGTTCTTTTTTCTCTTGTCTTCTTTAAAACTTTACATAGCTGTCAAGGATGCTCACTTCTATTTATTTCTGATTTTATTTACTATACAAAGTTCATTTTTCAAATTTATGGTAGACGATTTCAAAATTGAAGGTTGAAAATTTATTTTTCTTATGAATTAGTGGGTGTTATCTAGCTAGATATCATATATTATATATTAAAATAATGGTGTTCCATTAGATTTATCCTGAACATTATTACTTTTGAGTTTTGACAATGAATGTAAGACATCGATCTCTTTACGAACACATGAGTTTTGTAATACAAAGTTTATGTTATTAGATTTCATATTAAAACCACCGATGAATTGATGGAAGCCCTGTGTCAGTCTACTATATTGAAAAGGCAGCCCAAATTTTCAACCTTGGTTTGTTCAGACTAGGAAAAGTCTGTTGAATGTATCAACGGATATATGGATACTTTAATGGTGCTACATGTGAAAGCGAGAAAATACATATGCATGCTTTATTGGACATATCCAATTAAGAATAGTAGCTGATGAACAATCATCTGAGCCTGTCACATCACTAGTTGCGTAATCGACGATCATATACGTACCTGTACTTCATATATGCAAGGCGCGCCTGATATTCTGGACCTTGTTCTTTCTTTCACAATAGGACATGATTGGCAGATCACGTCATGAGACACTTCGTCAATCTGATTAATCTAACATATATAAATAGTTGTAAAAAACATATATAAATGATACTCCATCAATCCTAAAATATATGCAAGCCATCTTATTAAGAACTCTAAAACACATTATGAGTTAAACCAAAGTAAATGATACATATAATCCTCTCTTAATGTATACTAGGAGTATACCCCGCGCGTTGCCGCGGGATTATCTTAAAAATAAATCTATTATAATACATAGTATTACTATAGATATTTTACACATATGTATACATATATTTGAATTTGACTTACATTATTTTATCGGATTTGATAAAAAAAAAATAGGTAAGCTAATAGAAGAGAAGCCAATAGAATATTTTATTACATTATAAAGAAGGTGAGTGATTAAATAAATAGCTTATGTAGATGACTTGTATGAGAATAAATATTCTTAGTATTTCACATGATAGAGATGACATGTGGTTAGTGGGGAATGATGTGGACACCTTGTATTGGTTTAGTGGGCAATGATGTGGACATCTTGCATGAATAGATAGAATATTAGTAGGTCACTTAGTGGGGAATGATGTGGATACCTTGCATGAAGAGAGAATTTATCTACTGGGGTTTATTTGTACAAGAGTAGTAGATATACCTCTATTTGGAGATCCATTAATATTCTTTTTATATACTTCGTCAATGGTTTATCATAATTTTTTTTGTGTGCAAAAAATTCATATCATAAGATAACAATATATTGAATTTAGAGAGAGATGTAGCCTCTTCATTAGTGACAGCAAGAAGCAATGGTTTTGAAAATTGACAGCGATGTAGTCTATTTTGATTCTAATTCTTTTGTTTTTTTTATAAATTTTGTAACAAAGATCGAGCCACATGCATATACGTGTGCGTATTCAAGAAAAAAAAACACAGAG
>JAKNSH010270494.1:0-10121 GCA_027790015.1 Cymbopogon flexuosus
GGTGGCGTTTGGTTAATGGAAAAAATAGAAGCGGGACAGGAAAATGATGAGTGGGAAAGGGAAATATAGGAGCCTCATATAATGTTGAAACATCAACTGGAAAGGAAATTAGGAGGGGCCCAAATGGCTATATACTATTATTATTAAATAAACAGTCAAAATAAAAGTTTACATGGTCAGAAGACAAAGAAGATAAAGAAGAAATCATGCAATACTGGAAGATAAAAAGTAACCACAAAGTAACGACCCAGGCGGTCGAGCATTCGCCAATACTACGCCATTGACGCGGCATACTCACACAGCAACAAAGCATAAGCGGAAGGAGGCCTAAGCGACTACATGACGGCAAAGCATCTGTCAGAAACGACAACTGTCGACACGGCAAAACATCCGCGGATGGGCCACCACACTCTGAGCAGCAAAGCCGTGATTGCCGTTTGTCTTTCTTTTGATTTTATAGACATATTGTCAACCTATGATATTTCATCATTTATGTGGTGGAACTAATAAATACAATGTTTTATTAGTAAACTCCTCCTACCTACAATACATGCTTTCACACACTTCACAGCGATCTGATTCATGTTTTTAGTACCATCCCTCCGATCCCCACCGGCCATATCTTCTGCGTTCCGCCTCATGTGACCGTGTGGGACGGGCGTTGCCGGTCCACTGTTCGTGCGCTCGGCACTAGTTTTTCATAAGAGCCATGTACTCTAAATCCATACCTTTTTCCCCCAAAATCTTTATCCTTTGTGGTTCTCCTGACGAATCTAAATCATGCAAAGCTTTTTATGAATTTTGTGGTTCTCGAGACGAATCTTCATCATGCAAAGCTTTTCTCTGAATTTTGTGGCTCTCCAATCTCAATACGAATCTTTATCATGCAAAGCTTTTCTTTTTCTGAATTTTGTGGGTTCTCGAGACGAAGTAAAGCAACCGTATTTAACAGTGCCATCGTTATATATGTGCCACTCCTTCCGAATACCGCTTCGAAGTCGTGTACTACAGCATGTGGTTGAGGAGCAGAGGAGGGTCAACTGTCAAGCGCTGGTGACGACGAACTCACTTCCCCAGGCTGCAGCAATCCTCCGACGCTGCAGGTGTTGCCTGGGAGCGGCGCGGCGAATCCCTTGGTTCTCGCACAAGTAAAACGACACGCCAACATGGCAACAAAGTTGTTGTGGCGTAGAGGAACACGTGAGGTCGCAGGCAAGCCGCCGCGGCGCACCTGCATTTGATTCCGCCCTTCGCAAGAAAACAAAACAAAAACCAAGGGGGGCGCAGGGGCAAGGGACACGGGACACGGGAGGAAGGGAACATGACACCATCACCACCAATTTCCACCAAACGAGATCATTCTGAGAAGCAAGCGTGATGAGCGACTTTGTACTGTTTCCATGTGCCCTCGCCGCGTAATACAGTACATAGTACAGTAACTTATTAGTACTGCACGTAGCTGCACGATACTCTTCTTTATTTAGAGGAAGGTGTGAAAGGAACAATAATATGGAATCTGCGTCGTGCGTCGAGCAGTAGGTAGTTTCACGGTCTGCCTCACCCAGAGTAGCAGCTAACCTGCTCTTCGCTGCCCAAGTGATAGACCGCATTCTGATTAGCTACGAGTATCCCAGCACTTGAGATTGTATGGTGCCAAACAAAATACCCCCGAACGCTGATTGATAGGAGAGCATGTTACACCAAGCAACAAGCGTTGCTTGGTTTGGTTGTTATAACAGTTTAGAGCACACAATATGATTGTTCAGGCTTATGTTTTATCCAGCTATGATTTGAGTTTTGGAACAATTTGTTTGGCACCATAGTGATAATAGTAGATCGCATTCTGATTTAACTATATTGCACATGTATTATCAATGCTAGATTGCACAATATTCATGAACACGCTAAGTCATAAACTCATAACACAGCTACAAAAACGGCACTCTAAATTAGCCCCGGCATGACATACAAACACAATGTTGCAAGGCTGTGGTTTTTTGTTGTTTAAACAGGTCTGACTGGTTTCAGACGAACAAACTCTAATGTCTCTGAATCACCACAGATGAGGGTTCATATAAGTCAAAACAGATAGCATTCTTTAGCAACAACAGACCAACCAAAGTAGCAAAACAACAGTGTAGCTAGTGGATAATTCCAGCAGTCACAAAATTAAGTGTGATCCACCTCATGTAAGAATTAATGCGTAAATCCAATACAAGACGGCTACAGGATACAAAAAGGATTGCACCTTGTGACTGCCCACCACGCTGAGGATGGCTCTTCCATTCCCGTATTCACTCCATCTCCTCCACTGAGCTTCAGCGAATCTGTTATAGTGGCTGTTGGGGGATCAGGAGGAGATTAATCGGGATCGAGGGAGCGGCGGCTGGCGACGTGAACAGTACCCGCGCTACAGTACCTGAGAGAGGAGGCTAGGGTGTTGAGTGCCCGGAACGCCGGCCGAGGGGCTCTGCCCACGGCCGGCAAGAGAGAAGGGATTTCCTTCTAATCTCTTGCTTGATTATAGATTGATACATCTTCTTTTATTATATAGAGAGGTTTGACTTAACCCCTAAGCAAACGACTAATTAACCCTGATGGGCTAAGGCCCAATAGACCCTTGACTCTCCTAACAGAATCACTGCCCACAGCATCAATCTCAACCAGTTCTACTAGTTCAGCCTCCGATGCATATAACAGCCTACCTTAGTCCTCGTACATAACCTAAAAAAATCATCAATTATTTGAATATAAGAAAATGTAGGCTGTAGTATGGAAGATCTATTGGCGGAGAATTTTAGAATTCAGAATGAAGGGGAAAATACATTTCTGTTTTGTACATTCAAGTATATATGTTTTAAGTACGAGTGGCTACTGCATGTGATCACATCTATTCTATGATAAAACCTCCTTAAGGAAACCACACTGAATGTTGAACTTTTAGGTGTCATAAAGTTCAAATACACAACAAATGGTTGTCTGAACATATTAAGGCTGAGACAAACTTAAACGTAATAAAGTGAGAGAAATCAAGAACCACATCAACTAGTGTGACAAACCAATATGCTGCTGTGCTGTTACTAAGAGCCAAACTTTGGAACACCATCACAAAGTGTTGTGACGGAGATCTTATCCTAGAATGCTAGCTAGAACTGATAGATTTATAGCTATTCATAGAACAGGTCCATAAGCATCGTCTTCCATGTACCGACACCACCATAGAGGTAACACCCCTTAACTGGAGCATAGGAGGCTTTGTAATGAGACAGGACAATAGCCATTGACTCCTTCAACATCAAAGATTAAGGATAAGATAATGCACTATATACAAATTACAAAATATGTCACCTCAGTGCATTGAAACTGCTCTTACCATCCTGATTCCTCAGATGACTTATATCTATCCAGCTGGCAATCTTCTTCATTCTCAATCAACTCTTCACAAAGCCTTTGTAATTGTTAAATTGTATCAGCCTGTATGAACCAGTAAAAAGGTGGGAAAACTGTTTACCGCAGCATTGATGGAAGCTATCCAGGAAATCTATCGCCAACTACTAGTTCTCTTCCTGATGCTATTGTCCTCTCATGTTCCACCACCGGATCATCTCTTCCAATATAGTATCAGAGTACTACCCACTAGCAAACACATTCGCATCACCCCCACAATCTGAATCAACTAATTCTTCATCATCGGCAAGCTGCGAGGCCAGGATGTCCAGTACGGCAGCAATGCCTCCCAACTCAGGCCCCAGGTCCTCCCCAGCGACGAACTCGCGCACCATGTTGTCCACCTCGATCATGCTACACCCAGGCGTCTTCCTCGTGCTCCGGCTCCGTATCTCCTTCCTCGTACTCGCCACGTTGCCCCACCGGCCTGCAGCGGCATACACGTTGGCCAGCATGACGAGGTTGCCCACGTCCCCTGGCTCCAGCTCGACGAGCCGCTCGGCTGCCACCACGGCTGTGTCAACATCGCCATGGCTGCGGCACGCGCTGAGCAGCGACCCCCATATCTTGGCATCTGGAGGGATCGGCATGCCTCGTATGGTGTCGAGCGCGCGTTGGATTCGCCCTGACCGGCCGAGGAGGTCGATGACGCAGCCGTAGTGCTCGACGCCGGGTTCCACACCATAATCTTCCTTCATTTTATCGAAGTAGCGCAGGCCTTCGTCCAGGAACCCAGCGTGGGAGCATGCTGACAAGAGCCCCACGAATGTGATACCATTTGGCATCACTCTTCCTTCTCTATCCATCACCTCAAACAACCTGACAGCCTCGCGTGCTCTCCCGTGTGCAGCGAGGCCGCCAATTACTGTACTCCATGAGATGACATCCTTCTCAGACATGCCATGGAACAGCTGCAGCGCTTCCTCGATGCAACCGCACTTCGCGTACATCTCCATCAGCGCGTTGCAAATGTATATCTTGCCCAGCATGCCGTGCTTGTTGCAGTAAGCATATATCCACCGGCCAAGCTCCAGGGCGCCGAGTTGGGCACAGGCCGGCAGCACCGCGACGATGCTCACGTCGTCTGGTTGAAATCCTTCCATCTGCATCAGCCTGAACACCTCGACCGCACCAGCGAAGTCCCCGATGGCAGTGTATCCGGACACCAAGGCGGTCCAGGAAACCACCGTCTTGTCAGGCATCGACTGGAACAATTCCCGTGCCTTCCTCATCTGCCCCATTCTCGCGTGCGCAGAGATGAGCGTGTTCCAGGAGACCACGTCCTTCTCCCGCATTCCATCGAACACCTTGCGCGCGAGCGGCAACTCCCCGCAGCGCGTATACATCTCGATCAGGGAGTTCTGCACGATGGTGTGCGACTCGCACCCAGACCTCGCCACGTGCGCGTGCACCTGCCTGCCGAGCTGAGGAGCCGCGAGGCCGCCGCAGGCCTTGAGGAGGAACGGGTACGTGAACCGGTCGCCGACGGAGAAGCCGCCGCCCGAGGAAGGGTGCGGGAGGCACCTGAGCATGCGGACGTAGACCTCGACCGCGTCGCGGTGCAGGTGGTTCTGCGCGTAGGCCTTGATCATGGCGTTGTGGAGGTGGAGGTTCGGGTCGGGGACGTGGGCGAAAACGCGCGCGGCGTGCGCGGCGCCGGCGCGGCCGTGGCCGTTGCAGACGTGCACGATCTGGGTGGCGACGTAGCTGCTCTGGGAGAGGCACAGCCGCACGGCGAGGCCGTGCGCTCGGAGGAGGTCCCGGAACGTGGCGCAGGCGCGGAGCCTCGCGATGACCGCGTCCTCCAGCTGCCACAGCGACGGCGTCGCCATGGCATCAACCGGCCGGCGGGGTGCTGTGCTTTGGTGTTTGGTGAGCTTTTCCGTGGGGCATGTGGCGTTAAACAAGTGACAAATCAACTCTTTTGTACTCCCTCGTCTTAAATTGTAAGTCATTCTAAGAATTTTGGAGAGTCAAAGTTTTTAAAGTTTGACCAAATTTATATAATAAGATAATAACATTTATGATGTCAACTAAATATCATTAAATTCTTTATCAATTATATTTTCATCGTATACATATTTGATATCATAAATCATTGTAGTTTTCTCTAAAAGTTTTGATCAACCTTAAAAAGCTTTGACTCTCCAAGGTTCTTGGAGTGACTTACAATTTAAAACAAAGGGAGTATTTTCTAAAATAATTATTATTACACAAACAAACATGCGAGTAGATTTCGGATGGACGGCAGAGGTGGTATATGATCTTTCAAAATTTGTGTAGAGACGAGTGCACATAATTAAATCTCTCTTTTTTCCCGTTTAGTTTTTTTGTCCTTGTCGAAACTCTAGTAAATGATACTTCGTCCCCATTAGATGCAAATGCAAGATAAAAGCCTCTTCTTAGTAGACGAACAAATATCGATACCCGTTTGGACGAATCTAAGACCTAAAAAGAGCGAAGTGCCATACTTTCTGAGTTCATAGCCGGGATGGCAGACCGAAGTGGCATCCTACCTGAGTTCATAGACTGGGATGACACACCACGACAACTTCGTCAGATGCCATTGTCTTGACGACGGGGTTGCGACTAGCGACATGCTTTGCGCGGAGTGCCGTCGACACTCACGGTGCCTTTGCGAGAAACGAAACCTGTAAAATTTCTGTTGTTTCACCACATGCTCCAGATCACTACAACCTTACGTTACATATATGGAAGGCTAGGAATGACTGGCGATTCCACAATAGAACCTGGACAGTTTGGCAGGTCCATAACTCCATGGCAGCAGACATCAAAGCTGCTACTAGCTGGAGACTTGGACGGTTAGACCATCAAGGCACGGGCCAGCAACAAAATGGCAATGCTACCATGAATCAAGCAAATCAAGGTATTGTATAACTACAATGCAGGCACAACCCACGGCCAAAGGCAACCAAACCAAGCTACAAGGATGAACTACATCGACGATGGAGCAACAAAAAATTTTGATGCCTACACAAGGCCTTCTAGCTTCTGCAGGCCCCCCACATCACATATGACGTATCAATGCATACACCCGCACTTCCAAACTCTCTTGCAGGACCAAGATGGTACACAGATGCATCCATCCAGCCGGATCCCTCAAACAATTCAAGAAAAGCTGGATTAGGACTGCTACTGATATATCATCAGCAATCACAAGATTTGAACCTCTACATACAGGCACAGATGACCCAGGTCACTACAGTGGTAATGGCTGAGGCAGCATCACCAACAAAACAGTTACAGCAGCATTTTGCTACTTTCTTCACAGACAACCAAGCAATGGACCACTACAGCTCACAGGATTTGTCCAATCCTCCCAAATGGCACATCAAAACAATCATTGCAACTTTCCTGAAGACTCTACATCAGTCCCAGTTCGAGTTCTACAAAATCTCACGATAAGAGAACACTTCAGCAAGACAAGCTTTCCAGTGAGCACTAACTCTGACAAATTTTAGCTGCAGTGCTGCACTGCCATACTCCACAGAGATCTGCCTCTGTGTACTGTTTTTCTAGCTCTCAGCTCCTCCTGGGAGCTATGTAATATACCTTTGTAAGATGTTAATTATAATGTATGCCAGTTATTAAAAAAAAAGGAAATTTGAGACAAAAGTAGCAGAGTGGTTAGCGTCCTGATGTGTTTCTGCACAATCTTGGGTTCGAAGCAAAGCCCAGTGACATAATTACTCACAAGTCACAGATAATTAAAACTTAAAAGGCCCATCCGACATACTCATACACAAATGAATACTAGAGAAGCATGAAACCTGAGTTTCAGAATTGCTACCATCGCACTAAATGTTATGTGCATGCATACAAAAGAATACATCCAATTACCATGGGGTGGACTGGTAACAGATCCAAGTGCAATCATGGTAGAGCAAAGGCAAATCATTCAACCTCAGGGATCAGTGAATATAATGAGTCCTTAGCTCCCCATCACCCTCAAGCTCTAAACTACCTGTGCAGATCAGTGGATATGCAAGGCTCTCAAAGAAGACAATCATAATTGTTTTTAAGATAAGAAGATTATAACACCAACTTCCTACAAGAGCTGGCTGTAGCAGGAAAATTATCTTCACTGCCGCATGACTTTTTGAGGCATAACCAAAAGTTATGAATTAAATAACACTAACCCAGAGTTATCTGCTAATATTAGATGGCTGGATATCATACATCTTCATAGCTTTCTTTATACTCTCAGCTTAATCTAACAGAACTACACAAGAATAAATTGTTCATAGTTTCTGCTCTGAAATTAAATTAAATTGGATCACACAATTGCTTGAACATGCATGTTTGCAAATAGCTAGACCAAATACTAACAAGTTGAAGGTAGCAGTCAATTTCAGTTTGCAAATAGCGAGGCCAAATACAGAAAGTTAAATGTAGCAGTCAATCCAACCTTGGTATGTTTGCAACGCTTAAATTAGTTCAAAAATGATAAGAGAGAAAATCACACAAAATGTATCACCAATCCCTGACTTAATTTGCTAGTGCATATAAGATATCCTGGAACATGTTTCTTTTATTTATGTGTGTTCAATGGTGTAACAGAACCTGAACAATGTAATCCAAAGGTCTCATGTTTGCTGTCAAGCCAACATTTGACACATGTTATTAAAAAAAACACACAGAGATAATATGGTTTTCATTAGATATTCCAACTGGTGAGTTACAAGCCCTCTAACTGAGTTTACAAGAACGTAGAAAAGATGGCATTTTCTTATTCTTAAACAGGAGTACGTGGCATGAAGGCATATGCATCTCCCACTGAGTTTACAAGCAGTATAGCATAATAGATTCCTTGAAGCTGATAGATCTGAAATTAGAGCCTCACCAAGCTGCTCTACTGTTGGCAGACAAGCTAAATGAGAATGGCTTAATTACCTTCTTCTCCACTGTCACCCAACATTAAGGGCTTC
Organism: Cymbopogon flexuosus; assembly: GCA_027790015.1. Classification (NCBI taxonomy): domain Eukaryota; kingdom Viridiplantae; phylum Streptophyta; class Magnoliopsida; order Poales; family Poaceae; genus Cymbopogon; species Cymbopogon flexuosus. The sequence continues at coordinate 8,397 of JAKNSH010270494.1, forward strand.
AGAAGTGTCCACAGCAGGAATATTATCTAGCACTGCAATTGGGCCCTAAAAATACCGATGGGGTCCCTAAAATATAAAACACCCCCAACAATATGATTCATAATCTATCTTCAAATTAAATAATGCCAGGGTCTTCCAACACAGAAAATTCAGTATCCAGTTCCCCAACAGCGGAAATAAAATGCAAGCTGCACTCAGTTCTCAATAGAAAACTCTATATGAACTCAGCTTCTTACTATCACAAGTGCTATGAAAAAAAAAAAAACAAGAGGGAGAAAACCTCTTATTCGGAGCTTTCACAATACTGAGAACTGTTCAACTAACTGAAAACATTAACATCTTTATAATGCTAGAAGTCATACCACAGCTAAAAATACCCGAAATGGCACCCTGAATTAGCCCTGGGATGTGATACAACAGAATGTTGCAAGGCTGTGGGCTCTTATCCTTTAAACAGGACTGATTGATTTCAGACAGAACAAATCATTGACAATGCAAATATCACCACTGATGAAGTGATGAGGGCTCATACCAGATAGCATTCTTTATCAGCAACAGATCGATTAAAGTAGCAAAACAACAGTGTTGCTAGTAGATTAGCCCAGCAGCCAGAAAATTAAGTTATTCACCTCATCTACGAATAAACCTTAAATCCAATAAGACAGCTACAGGAACACAAAAAGGATTGCACCTTGTGACTGCCCGTCACGCTGAGGATGGCTCATCCGATCCCTTATTCGACCCAGTTCCGCTTCCACCAAGGTTTGACGAATCGCTGGCAACAGCATCAGACACCAGAGAGACAGGGCGATGCTCGATGACCTCGTCGATAAGCCCCCAATCGTGCGCCTCCTCCGGGTCCATGAACATGTCCCTCTCCATGCACTGCTCGATGCGGTCGATGGCCTGGCCCGTGTGCTTGGCGTAGATCTTGTTGAGGCGGTCGCGCACCTTAAGGATCTCCTTGGCGTGGATGGCGATGTCGGAGGCCTGCCCCGACGCGCCACCGGAGGGCTGGTGGATCATGACCCGCGCGTTGGGCAGCGCGCGCCTCTCCCCGCTGGCCCCCGCGGCGAGGAGCAGCGACGCCATGGAGGCGGCCTGGCCGATGCAGAGCGTGGTGACGGGGGAGCGGATGTACTGCATGGTGTCGTAGATGGCGAGCCCCGCCGTGACGACGCCCCCCGGGGAGTTGATGTAGAGGTGGACGGGCTTGGCGGGGTTCTCGGACTCGAGGAAGAGCAGCTGCGCGACGACGAGGGACGCCGTGTCGTCAGTGATGGGCCCGTGGATGCACACGATGCGCTCCTTGAGCAGGCGCGAGAAGATGTCGTAGGCGCGCTCCCCGCGGGAGGTGTGCTCGATCACCATGGGCACCAGGCCGTACTCGCGCCGCGGGGTGTAGCCCGACGCCGCCAGCGCCGGGGCGTGCGAGGAGGAGGAGGAGAAGGCCCGCGGGGCCACGGCGGCGAGGCGGCGCAGCATGGTGGCGTCGGCGGCGGCGGCGCTAGGGTTTAGGGGAGATTTGGGCGCTGGCGCGGCAACGATTAGACGGGATTGGAATGGGAGGTAGGGGGTAGTGTCAGACGAGTGGGGCCCGCGGGGCGCATGGTGGTGGTGGGGTAGGGCGGCGGAAGAAGAGGAACGGATTGCAGTTGCAGATTGCGGTATCGGTTTTACGTATGAGCTGGGCTTAGGTTCTTCCTCGAGAGGTCTTGGGCCTGG
>JAKNSH010270747.1:0-11553 GCA_027790015.1 Cymbopogon flexuosus
CCAAAATAAAAAGAACATGAAAAGCAAACCAATCAACAACGCCCCCATTTTGGATTTTTCAATTGCAAAATATGTAAAAACCAAAGAAAAAAAAAAAAAAAAAAAAAAAAAAAGGAATCATTCAAATCCAAGAAATAAAAAAAAAAAAGCAAAATCCATCACTCCGTCATAGACAGATCCAACTCTAGTGACCTCCGTCTCCAACAGCCAACACCACCTCCAGCTCAGGTAAGCACCACAAACTCCAACACGCTCCGATAAGGGTTAGGGAGGGGTTTAGGGTTTTCAGGTTGGGAAGAGGATATGTGACTTCCATGTCTAGAGGGAAGCCTCGGGGAGGCGACTGGACCAGAGGTGGTGGTGGGGTAGCACAACCGCCGCCGGCCAGGATGTTGCGGAGGCTGGTTGGGAAGGACTGATGGTGGGGCGTCGCAGACACAGCATTAGGGCCGGTGCGGTTGTGAGGGTGGCGGATCCGGCGGCGTTGGCACTGCTGGATCAGGTGGGCTGACGATGAAGGCAGGGGAGCGTGGAAGGGTAAAGACTGGTGTTGTTGCAATGGTTAGGGACAGCAAGACTGGTGTACTCCCTCCATACCCATAAAACTTGACGTTTTGGAAAAGGTTTAGATCAAACATTGAGAATATAAATCATGAATAACTTTCAAGTTTTTGAGTTTAGAAATATAAAAACTATATGAATAGATTTGTCTTCACATATACTTTCATAAAAGTATATATATTTCAGTTTTTGATAAATAATTTTATAGAAACAAGAAGTCAAAGTTGTACTTTGGAAACCGTGTCGCTGTCCTATACGTCAAGTTTTATGGGTACGGAGAGAGTATGCCAGATCTGGAGACAGTGATGGATGGTGGATCTGGTGGCACCGTCAGAGACAGGTGGGTCACTTGCTCAAGAGATTAGAGTTTGCTGCATTGAGGACAGCAATTCCAGTGGTGGTGTTCATGTCGGAGTTGACCGCATCTAGGACGCTGGCTTCAAGAGATTAGAGTTTGCTGCATCTAGGACGCTGGCTTCAAGAGATTAGAGTTGACCGCGGTCATCAGCATGGCGATTCTGTGACACGGATACGCCAGGGAGATTCCGTATCCCGTATCGGATACGAATCTGATATGGATATGCGGTCGATACTAGGACGCTGGCTTCAAGAGATTAGAGTTGACCGCGGTCGTCAGCATGGTGACTCTGTAACAAGATACGCCAGGGAGATTCCATATCCCGTATCGGATACGAATCCGATATGGATAGCAGTCGATACGTGATGGATACGTATCTAAAGAGTGCCCTGAGTACGTCGGCCGATACGCGATATGTATCTTCTGCCCATTCAATATGGTCGACCCCAACAGCGCACACTCCCTTATCTCCCTCTGTCCGCAACGCCAGCCCCCGACGCCCGCACTTTGTGCCGACTCCAGCGAACATGCGCAGTGATGCCTCGTCCAGCTTGCTGGCCTCCACACAGACTAAGCCCTGTTTGGTAAGGTTCCTCCAGCTCCTGCGGAGGAGCCCTACCAAGCGGCTTAGTAGGAGCCATTTAAGTGAAAAAAGGAGGAACCGGATTTGTCTTGGAGGAGCCCTACCAAACGAGGCATAAAAGAGGCAAAGACATAGTTTAAAGATGACTGGTATGCATTCATGTTCTCCTGGAAAGCTGCATATCATTTACAAAGCTGAAAATCTAATGGTGTGAAAAAGAGAGTATCAATCAGAAGCTCACCACAAGGAATATGACAGACAAGTGCATGGAATTCAAACAAAATAAAGGCCAACTTCCATGATCAAGATAGAACAAACCTGCTGTTGATCACGTAATGCCCTTGAAAAAAATACATCAGCAGTAAAAAGAAGCCAGTCTAGTTCAAAATTACCCAGTGGCACCTGTTTAAAAGCATTGTTGTTTAGTTTATTTCCATACAAACTAAAATAACTAACTGAAGGATTTGCAAGTAGAGAACCTTACATGTGCATATCTAGCAAGTGAAATCCGTTCATTGAACCATTGGGTTGATGCAGCACAACGCTGCATACTTGTTCGACCAGCTGTTGCTTGCCAACCGAGAGCCTGAACAAGCAAAGTAAGCAAAACAAGAGGGAGATCAAAAGGTATAAAATGCAATGGCCTTTGTCCATTTTATACCTGATAGTTGTTGTCCCGTGCATTGCTAGGAATGGTTACACATGGGAAATCATCAAGTGCTCGTACAGCCGCCTTTATAGCTTGGAGTTTAGGGCACTCTATGATGCCTATGACAGGTCCAGGATGTTGTTGTCTACAAAAGATTTCCTTAGATTTTATGATAAGCAAAATTACTAAATACTACAGAATACTGTCTAGCACATACACAACTTAGGTGCCACGGCCATTAGATCAAAACATAAAGAAATTTGGGAATTCTGACGTCGAATGATACATTTATTTAACACATTTGCACTTTATGTTTCAACCTACTAACTGTGTCTACTTGTCAATCTTTAGGTAGTGCCCTAAACTTAAGGATTATATTGATACTCTCTACTGAATTAGCTATAAACTTACAACAGGAATTCTGATGTGACAGTTACCACATGGACAAATTTGACTTAGATGGAGAATCAAGCTATTGAACAATGTATGGAGAAGGGGTATCTGCCTTTTTTGTGCAAAAATACCAAATGCTTAAATACCACTTTGCCTGATATTAAATTAAAAGAATATTTTATTTTTTAATCTAATTTGCTAGAACAAACTAGCTGGTGTCAGCAACCAGTAAACATAAAAAGTGCCCAAATGTGATCAAAATTTTGCATATATGCATGTCCAGTACATCAGATTTTTTTTGCCAGATTATAAAACCTATAGCCCAATAAAGTGTTCATGGCTCACAGAAAAAGAAGCCAAAAAAAAAGACAAGACTGTTTTTAAATAATCAGAAAACAGCATACCTGTATTCAAGTAACATTCTTTGCACATATTTGCTACCAGCATCAATTGATGTTTGGTAGTCCACCTAAAGATAGAATCAAAGAATCAGAATTTGGTATGCCAAACAGCATGAAAATTTATATATTGCATCGATTTGACCCATACATGGAAAGAGAGATTCTCAGGGACAGAACCAAGGGCTTGGCAAGCATCTCGAAATTGTTTTTCAAGAAATGACGGAGATATTTCTCTGTTACGGAAAGGATTGACAACCACTGCATGTATTCGGAGAGACGTAGGGAAGTAAAATACGAATACCGCTCTTCCTTCATTCAAGCTGAAATTAAAGAATATGTACGTAAGTCCCAGATAAATAAATGATTACTGAAGAGAACAGATGGCTTTCATTCATTAATGCCAATCGTACAGTACATTAAAAAGTAAACATGTGTTTTATGATCATGAGAAAATGTCCTAGAAACAATCATGGAGTCCTTGAGAGATCATACATACAATAAACTAGCAGTTTACTCCATAGTACAAGGGCTTCAATTAGTTAACCACAATTACCCTATACTTTTGGTAGAGATGGAAAATGGGCATAATAACCGCTTTGTAGGAAAAATATAATAGTGTCAAGTAGTGCTACATAAGTTACCATTATAGGTTTTATATGCTTATAATGACTATATTATTAGGGGTACCTGTGGTATAAATAGAAAAATGAAACTGTTTGTTCCAGATATGAGCACTCAGCGGTTGTTTTCATTTGCAACTCAGCGAGATCCCATCCATCTTGTATACTTCGTTTTTTTGCGGACTTGTCCACTTTGCATACACAGCCAATTTGGAGAACAGCATTGAGATCTGGTGGAATTTTTGTCTCGTATATTCCCTAAATGTGATTCAAGGTTATTAAGGAAATGAAAGAAAAATAATGCAAAACCATCTCCCATAAACACATCAACAAATGCTCACCTCAACATCTGGCTCTGCTAGATGAGCTGCAAGTTTTTTGCCTTCAGCCCTGAACTGTTCTTCAGTTGTTACAACCTAAATGACATAGCCATAGCATGTTCTCTTATACAAAAAAAATGTATCCCTAGATACTTTGCAGCTATTATTCACAACATTCACCTCAATGAGGTTGAAACAAGGTCTTCCATGTGGGAGAATCTTTTTTACACGCCTTCCTGGAAACTCTTCTGTGACAGGAGCCTTTGAGTTTAGGTAAAAAGTTCTAGGCACATTAATAGGAATCTTGAACATAATCCCTTCAGCAACAACCCACGCAAAAAAGTGACCAGGCACTGCACTTGAAGCGAGCTGGATTATCTGATATGGACAGTAAATGGAATTAACAAGCATCAACATAAGCAAAGACATTTTTTTTTAAAACAGATGGTAAAACAAATGCTACAGAGCATAATAGATAACAGAGAAGATACATGCCTGCCAATGTGATCTAAAGAGAGCCAATTCTTGTTTCTGGAAAAATGTAGATCTATTCCGACTGTTGCCAGGTAACTGATTGACATGTCTCGCCGAGAGCAAAGCATTAGGACTGTCAAAAGTGGCAGCAGGACCCAACCTGGCAGAAGCAGAAGAGAGACATAAACTTTGGCAGTTTGGCTTCTACATAACTATTGCGATTAATTTGTTTAGTCCCTCATCACTTTTATAAGTCCAAACTAAAAAGAACGTACAATACTAATGTAGCTTAATGGACAAAAAACATAAGGTGTCCATCAAAACCCTCCAAGCAGATAAAGGTTCCACTGGGTTAAACCAATACAAGGATTTGACCTCTATTACTCTATAACATCTGAAACCTTGTGTCTGTATCATATAATCTGTTAAGGGCAAACATGTAATACTCTATTCTGATCTCATGTACAGAATTAGGATACACGATCTGTGTGGGAGACCCAGGCTGCAAGCAGATTTAGGCACAAAATACACCTTATTGTTCAGCTTATTCAATACTATGAAGTCCACCTTCCAATCAAAGCATGTTACCGACCTACGGGAACAGCTTTGGGCCCTCATGAAAAACAATTTATGGATGACCTAATTGGGTAAAAGCCAACAGAAATTTAACATACAGAGTACTATACGCTGCAAAGTGAACAAATAGCAGTAAGATGACCTACTGAAAGTTCAGACCTGATTCCTCTGATTTTAATAGAAAAACAATCTATTAGAGTCACATAAAATGGCCAGCACCTACATCAAACTAAAGTGCCTGGACCTAAAAGAGAGTTATAAGAGTATATTAACTTCTAAAGGTGTTTAAAGAAGTGTGTATTTTAATAGTTGCGTACCTTTGACGTTTTTTTTGTTCACGGACATATTTCCATTTTCTTTTCTTAGCATCAAGCCATCCTTGATAATCAGTACTCTTATCAACTGTTTCATCAGCAGCAGCATTTTGGATTTGTGACATGCGGGGAATATTTAACCCAGCTATACAATTTTGTTGTTTTTTACTATTATTCGAACCAGTTCCCACTGATGCTCCATTTGGATTATTTTCTTTGTCAATGTCTAAACCATGAGAAGGATTTTTTCTCAAATCCTTGTTTGAAATTAATAAATCTTCCATATCTCCAGTCTTATTCAAGTTCTGCAGCCCCTCTTCTTTAGCCAAGGGACTGAAGATGTCTCGCAGTTTACGCTGCCGAAATCGATCATCTTTCTCCCTGACCTTTTTGTGTAACCAATCTGGATGAAGAACTCGAGGAACAGGATTTGAGATCTGTAAGAAATAAGGATTCATCAATAATATTAATCAAAGAGAACAAGAAATAATTACTACCTCCGATTCCAGATCTAGGTCATACTAGGATTGGATATTATCCAGTCAAAATTTATTAATTTGGACAATCAATATGTGAAAAGTTACATTGGTTCACAACACATGTTGATGTTATCATATTCATCGTTGAATATGCTTTTGCAGTATATTTTTTTTACTATTTAAAACGGTACATTTTAATAAAAAAATTACAATTCTAAGTGTCACATTGGAGGCCATGTCCATTTCCTAAACAACTGCATTTGAAATCAGAGGGAGTATATTACCTTTTGCATTGCTGCAGGAATTGTTATGATTTTCTGAATAGCAGAACTTAGTCGTTGCTTGTAGTAAGACCAATCAACAATGGATCGAATGCTTGCATCAGAGGAGATTCTACACCATTTCCTTAAATAATGCTTTGCAATCTCTGAAACGTACAAGGATAGCATGAGGGTAAGTAAATTGAACAGTTTGATGCAGAAGGAGCAGTTTTCATGTAAAATGGTACCAGGATCTGTCTCGAATATAGCTACCGGAACAGCACGCTCGCTCACTGGAGTGCCCTAAATATTTTAACAAAGTCTAGTTAACCATAGGAAAGATAAATACAAATAATTGAACTCGCCCAATATTACATGGGCAAACTAATGCCACAAAACGTTTGCCAACAACAAAAAGGAACAAACCAAGCTCTATTTCCTTGACAGGATCACATGAAGGATACCAAAATAGGACATGGGAAAGGCCATGAAAAAACATAACATTGACAACTACCCTAATTTGAAGTTATGTATAGCTAAATGATTTTAATCACTGAAACACTTCAAAGCTTACTTGTGGCTCCCGAGCAACAATATATTGGCAATGTAGTCCTTTGTCTTTTACCATCGAATCTCCAAGGAATTCGGCAAGTCTTTTTGCTGTAGTTACAGCACATGACTTCTGCTCTCCGTAGTCAACCAAAGATTTACTCATTGTGCTCGACTCCGATATGAAATCAAGCAACTCACTGTCAGCAATATCAATTCCTTGATTCTGTAAAAGAAAAATAATTTTATATGTATTGACTGATAACATAAGCTGGTTGGCCTGTTGAGGCTTTAGAGAATAAGAATATAATTCACTATACAGATCGCTTACATCCAGTAGGTCCAACCACCGGTTAGCAACAGAGGCAACAGCAGAATAGCATTCCTCCAAAGTTGAACCATGAAGGAATTTGTCAAATACCTCCGCCTGCAAGCAAAATTTGTGTTAAATCTAAGAAATTAAACTGGCCAACTAATAGAGAACTTGTCAACAAAGATCTACAATGCAAAAGGAAATTTTTAGCAGCACTTCTTTATGGAGATTTTCAACATTGCTTCATTGGAGATTTGGAAAATATGGAACGGAAGATATCTTTAAATTCTGTCCTTTTTCTTCTTTTTATCTGTTTGCACATAACTAAACCATTTCTATAACAAGGCACTGCAGCAAACTCCCAACAGTTTTTTATTTAAAAAATGGAGCTCTTATTCCCCTTTAGAGCACAAACAGTACTCAGTTCCCTTGCGTATGATATCTGAGGATTTCAAGTGTCCCTAAGAATCGGTCCCTTCTCTAAACAAAAAGGACTTGTTTGTCTTTGTTCATTGATCACTAAGATCAAACAAGGATGATTTAGGAGAGAAATACATTTAATGGTAAGACACAATTTTCGCAGGAGCATGTAGTCTTGTGTTTCCATTTGTTAATAAGTGTGAACAAATTTAAAACGTTAATAAAGAGAATGCTGAAGTAACTTGTGCTGAAAGGAAGCATATACCTGAAAGACTTTTATGAGCTTCAGCTCACCTCTACGCTTGATTTCAAAACCTTTAAGTTCTGCCAAAGTGCCATCTTCATTGAAGACAGCATACCTCTTCTTTATCAGAATCCCTTCCTCTTTAGAGGCAGGTAAGATCATGGCCTATTATGTTAAGGTGTGTTGCAAGGTTAACAAAGTAAGTTTGATCAGTATTTCATAACAAAAAATTAGACCAAGGAACAGAATTACTACAAAAAAGAGACTAAACTAAACAGTAATACCATTTAAGTACTAACCTTGTAAGGTCCATCAACCTCAAACTCAATGGAACACTCACTGTGTGTTGTATATGTCTTATTTACTGGGTCTTTCAATGTCTAGTAGAACAAATAAACCAAGCAATTAATACCATTAGGATCAACCATGACAATATAGAACTTGAATAATGATTTGAACTATAACTTTCAGAAGAACAAGACATGTACTCTTACTTGATATTGATCATTAGTGTTGTTCCTTGCAACGTCAACATTAAGCATGACACAGGGATAAGATATTGTCAGCTTCTTCCCAGTTCTGAAATATCATCAGTAAGTGTCAGATTGAAAATCGAGTATAAAGGCTTGTGTTGAGAATTTCCATCTTCAAAAAACTGCAAATGAATTACTTGAGAATAAATAGTTGCAGTAGTTATTTTGTGCTACGTCCAGCAAAGCTAGAAACCACAATGGATTAAAAGCAATCCAGCAAATACTACACTCAAGATCCAACTCAGGCAATTATTTCAACAGAAATGTCTAGGATAGATGATCCAGCCTTGAATTAGTGACAGTAGCTATAGGAGAGTTTCATAATGATGATAAAACAAAACAGCTTGTTTGAAAATTACTTTTAATTGCTGTAGTTTACTCACTTTGTCTTGAAAGTAAAGTTTTCTGGAAATGAGCCAGGCAAAACACACCAAATGCCGTCTGTATCCAGTTCTAGTGGCCTTCCAATTTTTTCCACAAGTAATCGAGCATTTTGGATAATCTTTGCACCAGTATATGTTACAACACCAGCCATTTCCATAGAGTACCATCTTGCTCCCCTAAATCAATAAAGGTATGACACTATTACATTGGAGAACGTACTGAATGAATACAGATGAAAACCATGTATTTAAATTTCACATACTTGCGCATAACGTATCCATAAAAAGAATTCAATATGCACTTGTGAGCAAGTTGCAAAGAATCATATAGGACAACCATGTCCTGCAAAAGACAAGTTAGAGAAGGAAAATAATTCAGATGCCTGAAACATGAAACAAGGCCAGATGATGTATAGTGCACAATCGAACCTGCGCTTCCTGAATTTTCATAGAATTTCCACTGGCTTTCGCTTCTGCCAATTTTCCTTTCCATGTTTTGTTAAGACCTTTGTATTCATATCTTCTATCACGAAAGCTGGAATTATCAAATGAAGGTAATAATTTAGAGCATGTATCTAAATCATTATTATAAAACGGAGCTGCAGTTTGCTCCATGAAAAATTACCATGTAGACAGACTGACCTTCGTACTGTGTCTACATAGAAAGAATTTTCACGCATGCATATTCCAGCTTCTCTGACTTCAGTAATTGGTTTATCAACAACTCTTTTGTGCGCCTGCATTGTGACATAAGAACATCCACGTAAGGCTTACCAAAAGAGAATTTACCCATGAATTTGGGAATAGTACCTTTTGGCAGTATTTCTTCAAACGGTCCTTCAATTTAAGTAAATGTTCCGGTTTTGAGAGATCAAGAAAAGGCTTTGAAGATGCGATGCCACCAGATTGAATCATCTCTGACTCAATTTGCCTCTTTATGTGATAATAGTCACTACAAAGCATAACTGTATTAGATAAAACATTGATAAAAAAATCACAGCACATAAATTGTAATGCATACTTCTTTTTTGCCATGTAGGTCTCTCCTCGCCAGACCCATTCAAGCTTTCTGAGGCAATTTTTTCCAGGACGATTAAAATCACATGCTGTGCAGTCCACATCTGTAACTATGGATGGTGGCTGCAATCAACAAGGAGGAAAAGGTTCATATTATAATCATGTAGGAGCCTAATATGGTAGCACAACTTAAAAGAAAGTGAATGCTTTTTCAATAAACAGAATAGTTCAAGGAACAGAGTGATTGATTCAAAGAAACCTTAGCTGTTTCCATAGCAGTCTTTTTCTTTAGGGTGAATTGGTTTGTGCACAAATAGTACAATTATTGCAGCTGGAAGGGAGGTATCAAGGCTCACAAAAGTTTCATTTTATCTAGTTTCAATAAACATTGGCACAAGGTTGACTAGGCAAGGCCTGCACTTCTAGTTCTGGGCTCTGACACCCTTGCGCTGAAGTGCCCTTGACACTGGCTTGCACTCTGGCACTACCAACCCAGAACCCAAACACTGTGTAATAGCTGATTGGGATTATGCTAGGAGTCCTGAAATATAAGCGCGTTGCCTACCTTTGCCTAACAACTAAAGCATTTCAAAGAATTGGTTAGTGCACAAAAACTAATAGTGCTTAATGAACTTTTGGCAATGAAATAGTCAAAACATTCTCTCTGCTTCTTTTGTTGTCTATATAACCCAACCCAGAATGGTGCTTTAGTGAGATAGTGCCTAATGAGATTTCGTACATCAACCATATAATCCTTTCAAGTAGCCATATGGGTAGAAATGGTAGCCTAGGAAGCTAAGCCATGTATGTGCCTCACCAGATCATGATCTTTTAAAACTTCTTATATGACTACATCTGACATAGATAACTCCCTAAGGAAATCATCAGGAACTCACCCCAATAGGAAATAGATCAATTTAGATTGATGTATTTGGTAAAACAATTAAACAACTCAAACTGTTCAGTAGCCATCTTGATAATAATACTAGTGAATTTTAGTCAATCCGTAACTGAGTATTATAAGGCATGTCTGATCTGTCTAATCTGTCCTTTGTAAATGTTCTTGGCATCCTCAAGGCCTACTAATTCTACAAGCTAGGTTCAACTTACATTAGAGCACAAAGTAATACGACATGTCGACATTAGACATACTAGATTAATGGACAAGGAAATACCTGGAGTCTATTTGTTAAAATAATATTTGGATACATAGCAGCAACATCCAGATGATAGATAAGAGGTCGTTCTTCACGAATTGGATGATCTCGCAATGCAACAAGCTGAGAATTTCAACATAAGAACAAAGGTCACATAAGATTTGTTTCAAAATATGTAATATATTATTAATGCAAAGTATGAGGTTCTTATATAAACATTCAAAGTATGAGGTTCTTATATAAACATTAGAGAACAGCTGTCCTTGTTACATTAGCCAAGTACTCAAGTATAATCCTGGAGTACAGGGAATTATACGTTTCAAAATCAAAAGATAATTAACAATCTTCGAAGTGAAAACACATGAGTTACAGATGTAACATATTGGTCTCAATTTTGATTATTTTCATTTTCCTGGTTCAGTTATTGTAATATATTTCCATTTGTTAATTTGCCGTTTGATAGCCTGGACAAGTGAAGATCAAAGTATCTTGCTGGACAATATCTAATACCTTTTGCTCTATGGCATCCTTGACTTCATCATAATTTGTGACAGAGTCAATATCCAACTTTCCTTCTACAGCAATGGCATATTGAAGATCACGATCAAGATTTCCAATGAGTTGCTGCAACAAGAATGTGGAATGTTAATATAGAGATTGCAAATCATTTGTTGAACAACATCAGTGTAAAATAGATTAATACCCTAACCAGCTTTAGAAAAGGGATAACAAATTACCTCATATGCCAATGGTTCAAGTTGGAACTTTGTGGGGAGATCAGATCTAAACACACCAGTTTCAAGACATTCAACATGACCACCTATGTAGGTTTCACTTTCCAATAAACGGTTATTGTAGAACTTCTCCATATCAGCTTGGTGCTTGTTAGGGCAAATGACACTAGCCTTGAATGCCTATACATTAAAAAAAACTAAATTCAGCAAGCATG